>CAJNYU010000683.1:180254-195603 GCA_905331475.1 Rotaria socialis | reverse complement strand
ATGTTCATGACGTCACTTTAATTATCTCTTGATAAATTTCTTTCATTTTCGTCATTTTGGAACCACATTTGTGAGTGAACGGAACTTCACTTTAAAGATTCGAAAAAAGATTTCTCAAGTTCGATCTTGATACTTTCATCTCCAGTTTCAATGAGTTTTCTATGATTTATGGTTCTCGAGATCATCGCGACACAAAATGACGACTTGTGATGCCTACGTCAAGTCAGTAAAAATTAAAAAATTAAAAAATTAAAAAAATTAAAAAAACTCGCGACGGACTACATAAATGCTTCTGCTTCGCATGGCATTAAAAAAAATCCTCGAAGGACTACATAAATGCTATGCTTCGCATCGCATTAAAAATAATTCAACATATCTCGATCACTTTGTTGTACGTAAAGATCGCTTATTTTTGATGAATGGTGTTTAAGTTTCACTTTATCTTATTGTAATAATTTTGAGAGTGGTGTTCTCTTAATCAGCATAAAAATTAATTAAGTATAAAACATTAATTTCGATCTTACTCAAGTATGACATGACCATTTTTTTTTTCTCTGTACATGCATGCCAATATATAGGCGTCGCTAGTATAGAGCATAAACTTATATCTAGTGTTTTTGAAGGACATCTGAAGTCATACTTAGTATTGATACAAATCGCCTTAGAAAAGGTAAAATATGCATGAATATCGTTTTGGAAAGTTACTCATGGTTCAAAAAAAAATGAGAGTTTTCTGTAATAGAAAAATGCATGCACATTAATCCTGTTTTCTTTTGTATTTACAGCACATTTCTGATTACACTATTTGAATAAGATTATTTTCTTTTAGAGATAACATCGCGTATTAATGCACATTCATTTTTCGTTTTGCTGTCTTTCATGACCTAATCAAATATGGAAAATACAGCTTATGATGTTGCTATTATTGGATGTGGTTCATCTGGAATAGCAGCGGGAATTGAACTACTTTCTCAATCAAATTTGAATTTCATTATTTTAGAAGCACGTGATCGAGTGGGAGGTCGTGCTTATACGGATCAGCATTCATTAGATTTTCCTTTTGATCTTGGAGCTGAATGGATACATGAATATGATTTTAACAATTCTCTTTATTCTTTTCATGAGCAGTTTCAAACGGATTTGAACGACGATTACTACATTCAATTATTTGATCCAATGAGAATACTTTGTTATGATTCAGATGGATCGGTTATCCCCCAAGAAGTTTCTTCTCTAGCTCAAATAACAACAAATCGATTATTCACACAATTTAAATCTAATGATACGAATAAAGATACGTCAGTATACGATGCAATTCAACCAGAATACAATAGATTAGAAGAAGATCAACACAAACGCCTTGTTAAAACAATGATCGTAGCTGTAGAAGAAATTTTTGCAGCAGATCTTCATCAACTTTCAGCTAAACAATATTTGAATAATCCTAACTGGTCGATAGAAGTCGAAAGTGAAAATAATCTTGTTGTTAAACATGGTTTAGGTTACTTTCTTGAACGTATTACCAACCATTTCCAACTACCTATTCTATTCAATACTGTAGTAACTGAAATTGATACACTCTCTCATGCTGATATGGTTCAAATTTTGACTTCTCAAAATCAAAAAATTTCAGCAAAATATGTAATTATTACTGTTCCTCTTGGCTGTTTAAAACAAAATACAATTATCTTTCAGCCTCCTTTGCCGCAATGGAAATTAGATGCTATTGATCAATTAGGATTTGGACATACCGACAAAATTATCATGCAGTTTGACAAGACTTTTTGGAATGAGAAAGCAACCATATTGTATCTAGTCGATGCGTCATTTCCGTTTGCTTTATGCAATCCAGCAAAATGTATACTTTCGTTTATGATTGGCGGACGACGAGCACAAAAAATGGAAGATGAAAAGAATGAAATAACTATAGCACAAATTATGAAACATCTTAAACAAACGTTTTCTCAACAAGAATTCAAATTGAAACATTATATTATTTCCAGATGGACTCAAGATGAATTTGCTCGAGGATCTTATTCATATTTTGCAATGAATTCAAGTATCGAGACAATGGGACTACTGGCCAAAGAGTGTTCTGAAAATCGATTGTTTTGGGCTGGCGAACACACTAGTGATGGAGCATCGGTTCATACTGCATTTGCTACAGGAACAAGAGAAGCAAAGAAGATTTTGAATTATCATTCAATGAAAACATAATGTTTCTATTAAAAAATAATTTTGTCATGTATTTTCAATGTTTCTATACTGATGTCGTTACGTGCATCATAATAACCCGTGAAAAATAGAAGTCAAATCGATGGTATAGAGATTGGCTAGATTTTAAACAAAAATACGATTAATGTATTATAGAATATCTTTTAAACGATATAAAATAAAACTGATTCTCCTAGAGATATTTGTTAGCCTAAGAAATACAATAAATATTAATAAAAGAATTAAAACGAAAAACTGAAACATCTTTTACAAATGAAATAACATAAACACTATGAAATTACATTTAATTCATCTTTGAAGTAAATTTTTAAGCGTGTTAATTCTGTTTAATTTTACATACGGAAATAATTGTATTTATGTATTGATCCTTGTATTTATAGAAGACCTTTCATCATAAATACGATGTGCCGATAGCTATTTTGATTGATACTCCCTTTATTGTTATCAGTTATTTACAAAAAGAAGCATGATTACTACTAAAATAGCACTCATCGCATTGATAACCGTATCAACAATTTCCATGAATGTCACACCATTTAAAATAATGAAAAGATCAATATCCACAGCTAGTCATATGATCTCAGCGATGAAAAACACCCATGGAACAACGATATTAATCACAAAAATAACATTCTTGGAACCTGTACTTATAATAGTGCACGTGAGAAGACATATCAAAGATATTACTGACAGTCTGATGAAATGTTATGATACTTCTTCGAGACCTTAGAAGACTAACCGGCGACACTAGAGTGAAAACATAATAAGATGATTATGAATAAAGAATGACTTTCCATTATGGTCTCAAAATGAGAATGACGAAATCAAGTAAAAGTGCTTTCTTTTATGAATTATTAATAATTGAATAGCTCACTCATAAATATATAGCGTAAATATAATCCGAGTCAAATATCAATACAAAATAAAAACCCATAAAATAAAATAAATATGATATACTTCATCTGACTGTTTTAGTATTGAATGTAAACTAGCGATATCTAGAGTTAACACTTCGGTGCAAATATTCTATTGGTTTTGTATTGGAAATCGATTCACAATAATACAACACAAAGATACAAAGAAAGAATGAAATAAGGTTTATACATAATCGTGGTACTAGCCGGCTATTTCGTAATATATTTGTTCGTCAGCTACAAGGTCATTTGTAAATTTACTTTTGTAGATTTTCATCTTATTTGTCTTTAATTCAATTGTATTTTTTTGTCTCTATATTATTGTAAAATCAATTATGTTCGAGGTAGAAACTATTAATTAGTTACGATTAGTGTTATAATATGATTATCTATTGTAATTTAGGCTCGTCTTTTACATGGTTCTATCTTTGCTAAAGTTATTGAAGGCCTTCGAGAATTAGTAAATGAAGCAACTTGGGAATGTAGCGGCAATGGAATTACATTACAAGCTATGGATAGTTCTCACGTTGCATTAGTCTCACTTGTTATGAGAAGTGAAGGTTTTGAATCGTATCGATGTGATCGAAATATGAGTTTAGGCATCAGTCTTGTCAGGTATAGTCACGGAAATAATATGTTCATTTTTATTGATTATTTATTTTATTCAGTATGTCCAAAGTATTGAAGACAATGGGTAAAGACGATTCATTAACCATCCGAGTCAATGACGATTCAGATTCAATTATAATTGCTATGGAATCTCAAAGTAAACTAAAACAAACATAACGAAGCTAATTTCTAATCGAATTTTTTATTTGTTTTCATTAGATCAAGATAAATTTGCTGATTACGAATTACGATTAATGGATTTAGATAGTGAACATTTAGGCATTCCAGATACGGATTATTCATGTACAATTAAGATGCCCAGCAGTGAATTTTCTCGTATTTGCCGTGATATGAGTATTATGGGCGATTCAATTCTTGTTTGTACAACTAAAGAAGGTGTCAAATTTTCTGCTAAGGGTGATCTTGGTCAAGGTATGGCAATTTTTTTTTGCAAAACGTTTAAAGTACTCTCTAGCATTTATTTCACTTGGTCAAAAATATATTTCAGTATGAAGACAATTGTTTCATAACATAACTTGAACTTTTATCGATGATACACTCTAAATAAAAATCGTTTTCCCAGGAAAGCGATTTTTATTTATAGTGTATAACAGTCCCTCATCGTTAAGAAAATTATGGGAAAATATAGTCTAAACCTATCGTTATTGATTTATAATCAATTTCTGATTACTTCTCAGAAGCAGAAGAGATCTATTTCACCCATACCCACGTTCATGTCAAAATCCACATCCGATTTTCTGGTGTCCTCGAATACGAAGGTAATACACTGAACTCATTCTTTTTAGGTAGTATTCGTCTTGTTCAAACAACCAATATTGAAAAAGAAGACGAAGCAGTTATTATTGAAATGAAAGAAGCTGTTGCACTCACATTTGCTGTACGATATTTGAGTATGTTTTGCAAAGCATCGCCACTTTCACCTCAAGTTGGTTTAAGTCTTTCAGAAGATACACCTTTAAGTATGTAGCTCTATTTATTGAAATCTGAATATGTATGTTTCATTTAATTTATTAAATTTAGTGTGCGAATTTAAAATTGCTGAAATGGGTCACGTTCGCTTCTATTTGGCACCAAAGATTGAAGATGCAGATAATTAAACAAAATCAGATATAGAATATTCTTATATAAAATCATGTCAGATAGATATTATTTTTTTCTCTGTTCTTCTCTTTATTTTGTCTATTAAATAATGAACTTAGGATATGCTAGGATACTTTTCTTATAAAATCATACTCTTCATTTATTTTCGTCTAATTTCTAGATTAAATACGATGAGCAATACTGTGAGCTTTCGAAAAATGTTTTTTTTATTTCTTTGAAGAAAAAAGTATATTTTACTGATAGGTACCAACCGATGATGCGTCTGAAAAACCAATTAAAATAAATAAATGGGAAACGAATGCATTGAAAAATGCACTAGATGATGCATGTAAAAAGGTATTAACTCTATGGTTCTCTGTTATACATATTAATAATATTTCTTTTTTTTCTTCTTCTATCAATCTAGTATTTTAAAGAGGCACTTAATTTTACTGAAGATTATAAATTAATGGATGGTCGTCTTTATATATCGTTGATTGCATGCTTATTTTCAGGATTCGGTTTGATCTATGATTGGTTAAATCCATTTCCGAAATCTCGTTCAACACTCATTATTTGCGTTATAGCGTAAGCTAAAAGAACTCTTTACCTACAAATTTTCGAGTCTACCCAAAGCAGTAGCGAAACTGTTTTAATTTCTTATGAAAAACTTGTGGAAACTTTCATCATATTTGTATTTTATGATACTTGATCAATCTTCAGCAAATGCCATTCTAGTAAAATTTCGATACGAGTTGTTTACTACGATTTAGGATGTAATATATTCGATAGAATCAGTATATTGTACGGCTTAGGATTTAAAATCAAAAGGAGATATATTTGATAAATTGAGCTAACGAACACACTAGACTATCGATTATCCATCCGACTATTTTTGAATACTTCACGACTTATAAACTAGATGAATTTTTTTCTATATCTTCATATGTTGAAATATGCTAGGCATATTAAGAGATGAGAAAGAATGTAGTTAATAACTCTTATCGAACTAAGAGCAGTAAAATGTAATTCGAAGAAAGAATAATTTTAACTCGCACATCCTATAGAAAGCTTTTTGAGCTTTATGTCAGGAATTAAAATACCTTGTTGGCATGCCTTTAAACTTTAATTCCTTCTTATTTAATGAAATGAGTTCGTTTCCAATAGGTATTTTATTCTTATGGGTATACTTACAGTATATATGCAATTTATAGAACGAGGCAGATTTTATGCTGGAAAACTTGGTAAAATTTACTTATGATTACATTTTTTCTATAATCACAGACATTCATTTAGTTGATAAAACTGGTATTGATCCTATATCGCGTTGTACGATATCATCTAAACTTAAAAAGTAAACAATCAACTATGAATTCATTAACATGAAAATAAATTCTCAATCTTTTAGATATGATGATAAATATGATCTAACTCTAGAATATAATGATGGTACAAATAAAGCGACAAATTCTTTACAAAATATTTCCAAATCCGTTGGCAACTATTTCGATGAGAATGGTGTTTTATGTTATGATCGATTTACAAGTGATGTAAAAAAGATGTATGATCAGGCACGAACGAGTGAACGCAAAGTTAAATAATAATTTTTAGGCGAAAAAATAAATAAACTTTGAGAATAATAAAAAAAACAATGTTATTCGTTGTTATTTGTCATATTTAATTAAAAAGCAATAAATGATTTAAACATCCATATTTTTATATTTCTTTTCTTTTTCCTTGATCTTGCCGATAGAGACGTGCATAATAATGTTGTTTTTCATGTAGTCGTTTAAGATTACAATGAAACAGTGAAAGATGAATTGAATGATAAACAAAATAAATAAATAGAATCGAATGAATCAATTCAATTAATTTATTTATATCGATTGGATAATCAACTTTAGTAAAGTAATGACATTTTTGCGTATTTGACGTTGATAAAAATGAAAATGAAGGGAAAAGATTAGCAAAATGAAAATTATTTAACCAATGCCATATTGTAATATCAGAAATTTTGTTCGTAGTAATACTTGATTGACATCGTTGTAATTGAAAGCTAATATCGAATAGTTGATATTTATTCCAAAGACGAGAGAGCAATGAACTGATACCGTACAAGAGACTGGCAAAGAATAGACGAGCAAAATGAATTAAATAGCCTCTTTTGGATAACATGATAGATTGAATTGAGCGGGAAAGTAGTTCTCATTATGATCGTATTGAATCAAAATTGAATAGAAGTAATTAACAATTTTGAAAGCAACAGTACACGATAACTATGCCACATTCAATAATGATGACGATGGGCACGAGTTTCACTATTGACGAGACAAATTGCACGTAATAAATTTTTTGCCATACTTCGAGATAATTAATTTGATAAAAATCTTCAGAATCGAAAAAAAAAATTAAATCAGAATATTGAAGTATGAAATAATTTAAATCGATATCGTATGTTATTGGGCCAAACTAATATTTTCTTGTTAGATCTAAAATGGGGGATAAATTGAGATGGCACTATTTCATGTCACAGAAATTTGACCGTGGTGACATAAAATGTGTTTTATTTAACCTGACATTGATTGTTTGTTTCATGTAAAAAGAGAAACCAAACAAATTTTGATCGACTTAAATTTAATAGTTAACCGACAAAACACTCATTCAACGAAGTGCAGAGTAAGTCAGAGGCTAATGATGCATTGTCTTTTTTTTTGTCAAAATACACGAAGGAATTTTTCAGACACTTGGAAATTACAATATAATTCTATTGTAATAACTTATAGAGCAGTATGTCCTTTTCAAAGAAGTTTCTTTGGTAGCATCATTCATGAATGATTGCACTTTATAGATTTTCTATTTTGCGATCGAAAGGACAAAAATAAAAAGTTTCGGCAAAGAAAGAAAATATTGTTGTATGATGTAGTACTTTGCTGTCGTCGATCAAAACAATATCAGTCATCAATCTTATTTAGTTGTTATCTATGTTTTCCATTGAATGACTTGTCAAATGACGAGAAACAAAAAAAAAGACTCGCTTTGTATGTCAATTATTGTCACACACCTCAGTGTTCTGATAAATCCCGAGGGCACGTCTTTTGCAAATAATTTTTTCGCTGGAATCCTGACAAGCGCTGCGATGTATGATTATCGTCAATAGACATACTTGCATTTTGAAGCATAGATTAATTTATTTTCTAATCTTGAATGTTCATTTTCATGTCTGCTAAGTATATTTTTAAGATTAATTTTCTTATTTCCTCATTCGCCATTAGGAAATAGACGCCTATTTCCCGATGGAATTGAAAGTATATGCTTAAGGATGAGTACAAAAACTCTTTTTTTTAACTTAAAAGCGTGATGATCCTGAATCAGTATTTGTGGAGATCAAAAACAAAATCTTTTATTAATTCAATATAGTCAAAATGAAAACGAACCGACTGAATGTTCTATTCGATTTGTGTTAAATAAGTAAGTTAATAATTCATTACACATCTATACGCAATGAACAAATTCAGAATAAAATCTCTCTCGAATAAATAAGCGCATCCTGATACATAATTAGTATAGATTTCGTTAAATTGTGTATTCTATTCTGGAAAGAATCAATAGTTGGGCACAGTTGCTTTTCATCATAAACATTTTTGATTTTGCTGTGTTGATATAACATAATGTTATTTTTAATTTATTGAAATATTGAAAACAACAATGAACAACATATAAAAAGGAAAACACGAAGATTTTGTGATTTATCTATCTGTCTTATAGAAAAATAATATAATTTATGTAAGTACTGTTTGAAAGCGAATAGTAAAGATAAAAACAGGAATATCCATTTTAAGTCAGAGTAACATAAATATTTTTTTTGTTTTTTTATGAAGTGTGATACTCGACAGACGATAGAAGAAAAAAATTGTTTTATTTCTGCTTCATGAACATGCTAATGAGCCATACAGATCATATTCTTAGTGTTTTTCTTATTTTGATGATCATTATATATGTAACTTATATAATTCGTCGATTGTTCTAATACAATTGTGTTGAATGTCATAATATGACATTTTTATTAGCATATCCAATGAAATCCGCCATTACACAGTTGATATTTCACCTATTTTATTCAATCCTAAACTTGTTCCATCGTCTAGACTTTCTTTAATAATGTATCTTCGACAAGTTATCGTTTTTAAAAATTCATCACGAAATATTCTACTTGTTAAACAATACAAATAAAAATTCGAAGCAAAATGTACGTACATTATTGCACGAAGCAGACGAAATGCGAATATATAATATACATTATTACGTGCTAGATTTGGATGATGGACAACAAATTGCTCAATAAAAATAAGATAAATTGTAACAGGCACGGTTGTACAAAGAAAAATAACGACACAATATGACATTATTAATGACATTTGTCGTTCGATTGCTTTTCGACGTGATTGATTTTTCCTTTTTGGACTATTACCGTTTAGTGCTTGTTGAATATTTGTTATTTTAATTTTTTCATTTTCATGTCCTTGACTTTCACAATGATGACGATTTCGTCGAAGAATATGAATAATGCGTACATTACAAAATATCATAATACAAGCAGGTAGAAAACAAAAAATAATCATATCAATTTTTGGCCAAATTATTTTGTAAAAATAATAATATTTTGGAAATTCATCACGATTTTCTAAGCAATGTGCTGTTGTTCGATTTCCACCTCGTTCTTGCCCTATACCGGGAGAAAAATAGTGTCCATTTATACCACATAGAACAAGAAAACATATTGATATCATTATCATTGCATTGCGTGGCGTACATATTATTCTAGCACGCAACGGTATTTCAGTACGCAGGAAACGATCTAGTGCTAAACCGGCTAGACACCAGGATGATAAATCCATAAAAACATACGCAAAAAATGTACGAAAACGACATGCAAGTGCCGAATAATTTTGCAATTGAATAGAAAATGCATCGCCCAAAAAGAACCATAGGGAGGTTATAAGGGCAATTGTATCGCTTATGGAAAGTATTAGTAGAAATATACTACTTGATATGAGACGCATACGGGAATTGGAAAATGTAATAAATGCAAACGCATTACCGACAAATCCTAAAATATAGATAATCGAATAGAGTATTGTACCAATTCGATTTCCCAATAAAATATAATAATAAGTCACTGGTGAAAGAGTAAATGCATCGTTTTTAGTAATATTGATCGTGTAAGTTAAATTTGCCATGAATACATGTAAATGAGTGTGTTTATGTGTGAAGAATCGGTTATGAATAAGAGTACTTAATTGTTTTCTCTTTAAAAATATATTACCATTGGCAGAATGCGAGCTTCATTTTTTATCAGGATGCAAGTTTTTGGTTCATTTAATTTGTTTTTATGAAAATATGAATAACCGAATGTTGGTGAGAATTATTTTCATTCGATGAAGTTGTCTGTGATAATGTGAGATAGATTGTTTCTTTTTTTCTTCTTCTAGTTCTTATTCTACGCCATTTTGAATAAGTATCAAGTATTTCTTCCTATCATGTACCGCTCATTTTCCATTATTTTTAACAGCGTTCATTTATTTTTTTTATTTGGTAAATATATGTTTTTGATTTTAATTTTTCTTCGGATACAATAATAAGGACGTTTATTTAAAGTGGCAATATTACTGTTTTAAAATATGATTTAATAAATGTGTGTTGATGTCAAAAGCTTCAGTTCATGTGTAATTTGTTGTTCTACATTACGAGAAAGAAAATGATTTTTTAATACTGGTGTTGAAGGTAACATTTGAGAGTTCGACTCATGTTTACGTGGTAAAGGTACATGACGATGTTCACCATTCGGTAAATTAATGAGAACAAAATACGGCGAAGGACGTATTATAATATTCGATGGGGGTAACGTAGTTTCAGATGAAGAATATGTTGTTGATAATTGATGACAGCTTACCGAACGATCACAAGGTCGTAATAGTCGTTGTTTTTGATTTCGAGTAAAATATGGTCTTGTCCAGTATATCGCTTCCGATATATTATAGTTACATATACTGTTGCTATTAGTTGTTCGGATTGAGGACGCCTTTGTTATTGACTGGTTAATCTAACAGAGAGAATAAACAAAAAGAAACAAATAAGATGAAAACAGTAGCGGAAGATGTCATCAATAAATTTTGTTGCATGTCTCATGAGAAAAATACATCGTTTTCTTTTTACATCCTGTCTTATAGTGCTAAAGTTGAGGAAAACATAAGGAAACAAATAAATCCAAAATTAAGGTTAGGCTTGATTATAGTCTGCGAGTTGTTTAAGTTATTGTATGTACTATTAGGAATAAAAAGTACATGCTTTCGAGCATTATTCCCATGAGGAAATGGAACGTGCACAAACATATTATTAGAGTATGACATTTACATTCGGCAGATGAAAACGCTTTGTGTTTTTTTTACACCTACCGGCACTTGTGACAGTCGAGAATGTTCTATAAAATAACGCATTTGCTTATTTGCTTTTAAAAGACCATTTGTTCGACTTTTAACTCGTTCTTCATATTTATTTTCAATTAAAAAGCATAAAATATATTTTGCATGAAAACGAAATCGACGAGATATAATAATACAAATAAAACACTTGTAGGCATATGATAATGAAATAATCGATTGCACTTCATGATTAAAATTAATTAAATAGGAAAAAAATGATGAATATGGTGATAAAAACATAAGTAACATATCACTCAATCGAATTGGTAAATTAAAAAATGAATGTACAATGCCAATAGTTGCAGCTATATATTTGAATGAGTTATGTAATTTTTCATCATATCTTCGATTTCGATATGTACGATGTATAATAATAATTGAAATAATAAATATAATAATACATGGTAGAGATATTCCAATTAGATTATATCCATAATTAGTTGCATTTAATAATTTTTTACTTGTGCCATCTACTATTAATGAGCACACACCGGCAACGCCTTCTACTCTTAGATTTAAAAGGTTGAAATTTATGCAAGAAACAAAGAAAATTTTTCTTTCTTTCAGCTTACCTTGTTGATAATCTTGTAAATCTTCTTTTTTCTGATATTTGAGAACTTCAATGGGATATATATTATAGATACCAAAGAAAAATACAAGAAAAACTGTAGAATATTTTGCATTTATATAATATAAACTACGATTCCAACATGAATGTTTTTCATTGTCTTTCATAGTTAAAATAAATTGATTGACAATTAAAAAAAATAATAGCCATGTCGCAAGAAGAACACTCATTTTAGCAAAATATGTGAAAAATTTACAACAAAAATCTGATACATGTATAAGATAATGTTGGCCAGCTGAACGATCTTTATGAATATAACTTAAAAAGTTATCAATAAAGTGAAAAAGTATTAATAATGTATCAATGCATATGATTTCAAAGAGAAATCTTTCAAATGAACCTGTTCGAGCATTTGTTGCATATGATATTCGAATCGATTTATCTCTTGGATAGCGTCGACAAAATAAACCATCTCGAATAAGAATAAAAAGTAAAAGTATATTAAATGGTAGACCAACTAATGCAGAACATACAGCAAAAAAAACATATTTATCATAATGAATTCCAACAAAGTCACCAAATAATGAGAGCATTGTATGATTATAAGGAAATGAAAACATTGATTCGTTACTAGTCATAATGTTTTTGAAAAATTAGAAAATAATAGAGTTGTCTGAAAAACAAAACAACGTAAATTGTAAATATTCATTAAAATGATGGCAAGATATTTCTATTGGATTACTTATAATAATATAGATATATTGATAGAAAGATTTGTCTGATGTTAATTAAAATCCTAGAATTAACAGTATTATTTTCTATGTGATACTTTTCATAGAAGATTTTCAACTAACTAACACATCTGCAAGCTATAAAATTCCTATTAGTCTCTGTCATTTTCCTCCTTGTTTTTTGGACACTTGAAAATTAATGGTGTTAACAGAAGCCATTGAGATTTCTCTTTTTTTTCTATTTTGCCAAGTTAATTAACTTGCTTTTTCTCATGTATGAAAAAATAAAATGTCTTAATTGCAATAGGATGCATTACTGTAATCCCCTACAGTAATGATAGATAAAAATATGATTATATATTTCCTGTTTCTCACCAGGCATCAATTTATTGACGTCATCATTTAGCTAAAGTAAAAAAGTAATGCATTATTTCCTTTCTGTTAAGTATATTGACTAAATTATTTATTGATCTAACTAAAGAAAACCTTTTAACTACGATTCTTTGAAATATTGACTGTATTGATGCTATTTTGCACATAGAATTGGAGTAAAAACAAAGTGAATGTTTTATGCTTCGGAAAAAGTTAATTTTTTCATTTTTTTTCTTATTATTATGATGGATAATTATATCTAATATTGATGATATGCTCTTAGAAATTTTCCTTTTCTTCTATTGTGAACAAAATAGAACTAACAAGAAACTTTTCTCTAAGCTAAAACGATTCGATTTTAATTTTGAACTCTTGTCAATATATGAATTCTAGCCTAAAGAAAATATACTGCATTATTACGATGTACATTCTTAAGCGTATCAGAATAATAATCTCCTGAAGTATATAACTGATAATTATATTCGGACACTTTTCCCCTGTGGGTGCCAATTTTTTTTTCTGCGTAGAACAAAATTGAAAATAATTCCAAGTCTAATTCCATTACTTACAGTTAAGAGTATATATGCCTATTAAATAGATATATTATCCGAATAACCTTGAGAAGAAAAATCAATCCATCTTAGTGACACCATTATGATTGGCTTTTATAAATTACTAATTATAGATAAAAATAGTAAATTGTTTTTCTTTTCATAAAAAACACAGATAGTAGGAAGAATAAACGGGTAACTTACAATCAATGATGAACTATTGTATTATATTTCTTTATATCATTTCGTTCTTTTTTGTGTAGGAATGCAGTCGTAGTTAAAGAAAATTGGTCAAAACTCACTGCATGTTATATCCCACGCTGCGAAAATGATAGATTCACTTTTCCGTCGCATCAATAGAAGACAAATCTATTCAGTGACCAAATGTATTCTACATTAGAACATTCCTATGGTACAAGTTAACAGTATGCAAATGTACCTAGGATGCATTGTACGTAAGAGTATTATTTTGTTTTTTATGAATCATTTTCCGATTAGAATAACTAATTATTTTATTTTCCGACGTTTCAGAGATATCTGTCTCCTTCTTCAGTTTTATTTTATTTGGTGTTACATTTTTGTTTTTACTATTTACAATACGTACCCAGGTCGATCAACTTGTATCGTGCACGGCCGTTTGGTGTGCATCGTATACGGTCGGATACTGAAATTATCCGACCACACTACGGCCGCTAATAACCGTTTACGTCACGACGAAATACGGCCGTAATATGGTGCATGGCAAAACGTCAAATTACGGCGATTCCGGTCGGAAACGTTATAAAACGGTAATATACATTGCCGTATGCGGTCGTTTACGATCGTAACAGGTCGCCGTAATGTTCGACCTGGGTATCTGACTATTATCTTCTTTTTCTTTAATAGTGGAACGGAATGACAAGACGGTAATACTGGCCGATAAAATTTATATGTTTTGACGTTCCGTACTACTATTAAAGAAAAAGAAAAAGAAAATAATAGTCAGATGCGTATTGTAAATAGTAAACACAAAAACAAAACACCAAATAAATAAAACTGAAGAAGAAAACAGATATCTTCGAAACGTCTGAAAATAAAATAATTAGTTATACTAATCAGAAAATAATTAATAAAAAACATTAGAACAAAAGGAAGAGAAAAAACAAAATAATGTAATTATAATGACCTTCTTCAACACATGTAACACTAGTCGACGTTCTTGATATCGTTCTTTCCAGATTCTTGACAGGAAAGATAAATATTGATCAACCAGGCAAGAATCCTGTGACAGAATTTTGGCTGGCAGATCAAGATTTGTCTTTCCTGTCAAGAATCTTGTGTTCATGAAAATCAGGTCAAATTCTTGCTGCTAACTCAAGAAATGATTCTTCCTGATTTTTAAGAAGAACAAGAATCTTGTCTGACAAGCAAGAAAAACAAGAACCTGGAGATCGAAGTCAAGATCGTCGACTAATGAATTGCACATAAGTCACGACCACCATTGCTCAATCGATCTCATAGATTTGGCTGATATTTTTACAGCAGATACTTACATCTGAGCTAAGAATAAACCTTAAATTTCAGCTCAAACGGATCAGTCGTTCTCGAGATATATGACTTGAAAGTATGAGTAATCGATCAAAATTAGACTTTTTTTTTATTGCAGTACTTTTCAGTATATTTTCATTTTCTCTTAAGTAGTAATAAGAGATATCATAGAAATTTTTTCACCAAAGATACTATCGATTACGGGTTATCTTTTGATAGTCATAAAAGTGCTACATCCAGGAGTGACTTTTGATTGGCGCCA
>CAJNYU010000683.1:160392-180126 GCA_905331475.1 Rotaria socialis | reverse complement strand
TAGAACACTCTGAAATTTTCAGCTCAAAAGAATGTTTCGTTTCCGAGATATTAAAGTTCCAAAAAGCACTCATATTTCACGACAGATACTAAAATGTTCTGATTTTTGAGACTTTCATATTTCCGAAACGAAACATTCTTTTGAGCTGAAAATTTCAGAGTGTTCTACTCACAAAGAGACCTGTCGATGGGCAAAATTTCAGGTCAAAATACTGATATTCGATTTGTTGATGTATATTATGCCAGAGGCTAAAATTTCAAGAAAATGGCTATAACTTTGGACAGAAAGCCTATCCGCTCTTATCCTTTTGGAGTTTATCATACCTCACTGGGGTCTACATGACATACATAGTTCTGACTTAAAAGCAATTGAACACTTGGTGACCTTCCCTCGTTAGTATAGAAGATGGCAATAGAAAAATTCAAGTAATTTCGTTTGCATTGGTAATCCGTTGAGGGTGTGCACTTTATTTTCCAATGAATCAATAAAAGTTCTTAATAGTAAATAAAATATATCCTAAACATGGATTCACCTATAGTCTTTGAAGATACTTTATTAAAGAATGAGAAAGTTGAGTTTTCATTTGTTACCCCGAATAAAGGCAATCCATTAATTCAATGTGAACATGTTCGTTTTGAACATATATCGATACAATTTGATGCTGGAGCATCTATACCAAAACAGTCAAAAAAAAAGCAAAAGCTTTTCAAATGAAATTCAATAATCTTCAAGAATAATTTCTGACGAAAGAAATGAATTGTAATCAATTACTAACGGGTTTATCATTGTTAATTGGAAACAAAAAAGAATAGTATCAGCCTTATTACATATCATCATTATTTTACTTTTCACTAATAAAACATAGCACATAATATACGTCTAAAGAATATGACAATCATTTCTATTTCTCTCTTTCTATTTTTTTCGACATTTTCCTCTTCGCTATTTTCCTCTTTCATTTTTTTCTTTCGACATTTTCCTCTTTCAAATTTTTTCGACATTTTCCACTAACTCCGGTGAAGGATATATTATTTTCGCTACTTTGAGACGTAAGAACTACAAGAACCTATATTTTATCATGTAGAGAACATTCACTCGATGGATACATCATGCGTTCGTCAATAGGCATATTCATTCTGTAGATTTAAAAATAAACAGATGCCAACAGAATCTCGTGAATAAAACAGAATGCATCGTAAACAGAGAATAAGATGCTAATTGAGATCTTGTCCTACGAAGTAAGTGATACAAATTTAGAATTACAAAACCCGCATGTTCAATTATATTAGCAGAAATATTTGAAACACTCTAAATTTGAGCACAAATAGCCTATTAATCTTAAAGCAACGGTCTCTTTAACATCGATCAAAAGTAAAACATATATTACTGGACGTCCGCTTCAGCTGAAAAATCAAAGCAACGTACGTTAAGTGAACGCAATATTCTAATAATTCCAGTCTCGATTTCCTCTCTGATCTGTGTTGCTCATGAAAAAGAAATTGGATTAATAATCAGATTAAAAATCAATTATAATCATATATTTTACGATTTTGTTTTACATGGGTGGGTCTGCAATAGGTCGTGTTCGATAGAGAATTTCTCCCGCTACTGGGTGGGAATAAATTCGGAAGAGGAGAAGGCTATCGGGCAGAAAATGGGATTTATTCAAGAAATACACACTCTCCCCATTGCACAGATAATACATAAACACTATTTTCAGTCCGAATTCATTTTGAGGCCGATGTTGGATGTGAAACTGTCTTTATTCAATATGGAATTTCATTTCTTACCACACAGTACCATTTTAGATGGAGTCATCAGACAAGCAATCATGAGTTGGGTGGATATCTGAGTGTGAGCGAGAGTGAGACCGTTTCATCTTGGGAATGAAAAAGCAATGCCCCCAAATTTTGAAATAAGTCGGAAAGCATGGTAAATAATCAATTGTGACCGCACATCTCACCGCACTCGCACCCATACATATATATATATATCCACACCCCAGTGGCCATCCAACTCAGAATGTTTTGCGTGCGAATCCCATCTAAAATGATATCATGGAGTTGAAAATGAAAGTCTACATCGAATAAAAAGGTTTCAGATCTAACACAGGTCTCAAAGCGAATTCAGACTGAAAATAGTTTTAATGCATTATGAGTTCAATGAGGAAAAGTGAGTATTTCTTGAACAAACCCCATTTTCTACCCTATGACCTGCATTCAAGTTAATTTCCAATCTCTATTGGAGGAAATTCTCTATTCAATACAACCTGAAATAGACCCAATACAGGTCATAGACCGAATCTTGACTTGGATAACTCGAATGTCGTCTTACCCTTATTAGCCTCAAAGCACGAAAAACAATATTCAGCTTCCTTGATATAAACAATAGTTATTTTAAGACAAATGTTTTCTAGTACTCCGCGATACAGTTTTGAACCAGATTTTTAAATGCTTATCGCGTTTCTATCTCGTTCTGTTATATCTACATATTGCTAATTTTTTCATATTTTGTGAAGAAATCGATATATTTTATTTCTGATTATAATTACGCGATTGAAGATACTCAACAGTTGATATATTGCATCATACTGATTGAATTTATCTGAAATATGTGTATTCTTTTCGCATCGCTGCGCCGATAAATTAATCTTAGCCGATAGTTTTATTTTATCACAATTCAGTTTCTAGTGTGTAAAATGATAGAGAATTGTACGCTATATTACGCTATGCATTTGATTTTGAATTAATTTGTGTTTTCTATTCAAATACAGATGAAAAATTGAAAAACAAAAGAATACAACAATTCTATTTGAAGCAATTTCAGGAGACAAGCATCATCATTGTACTAGAATTTTTTTAACGAAAGGATGTAGCGCAAGATGTTCGTATATGCATTTGTAGAGAATTTTAAGTGCTATCAAGCTATGAAGCTAGTTTTCAGAGAAACGCTGGTTGTTAGTGATGCAACAATAAAAATATCGGATAGGTCACTTTTTACAGATGGAAATTTTTGGTGAAAACGTTAAGACTTTTTCTACGCCAAACTTTTGAGAACGTTCTTCGATGCATTTTGATGTGGTCTTTCAAATGAGACTACTTTCAGTGGATACGATCTAACTGATCCGATTAAGTTGCCCAAAATACGTGGACATGCTTTCTGAAGATCAAATATGGCGCCAATCAAAAGTCACTCCTGGATGTAGCACTTTTATGACTATCAAAAGATAACCCGTAATCGATAGTATCTTTGGTGAAAAAATTTCTATGATATCTCTTATTACTACTTAAGAGAAAATGAAAATATACTGAAAAGTACTGCAATAAAAAAAAACGTCTAATTTTGATCGAGTACTCATACTTTCAAGTCATATATCTCGAGAACGGCTGACCCGTTTGAGCTGAAATTTAAGGTTTATTCCTAGCTCAGATGTAAGTATCTGCTGTGAAAATATCAGCCAAATGTATGAGATCGATTGAGCAAGGTTCTTCTGCAAGCAGTCGTGGCTTACGTACGATGCCGCCTCTAGAGAGAGCGGGCAAAATATGCAAGAAACGTTCGGCATGTAATTAGGCATAGCCAACAGTAGTATTACATCTCGAATTCTATTAAAATCCGGTGATAGAAGAATACGTCAGAATTATATTGAAGACGTAGTCAAGCATCTTCTAGTCGGCCGCTTCATTAGTGAACAGAATAGTTTGATTCAACACAAAAAGTATTCACATATTGTCAAGTGAAATTCATACATTTGATAAATAAACACAGATGACCATCAACTAGTCTAGATATCAAGACTTTCAAATTATTATACAATTTGGAGGCTATCATGAATAATGTAGTATTGAATAGACAAGATAAAAGAACAAAACTTGGCATGCGATAGAAAAACAGTCTTTTTGTAATGAAGTATCGCAATTTTCAGACAGAAGGGCGTATTCTTATGCATATCAAAGAAGATTCTAATGACATCTGGTAGAGTTTTTTATACTGTATTTTATCAAATATTTTGTTTATCGATTAAAAGGGACTCGGTGGTAAAACTTCAAATTCGTTCATTCGTTATACGTGACGCGTTGGTAAGACGGAACTGAAAGAAAGATTTATACGACACTAAAATTAAAAAAAGTCACATTGGCATACTTTAAAAAAATGATATTTAATGTTACAGCAGGTGTTTTCTTCTTTATGTTTATTATTGAATGCTAGCCTATGCCAAAAGAAGATAACATAATTTGGCATGATATTAAAGTTACGATGAAACTAATGGGAGATTAGCTTGTAATTCTTAGAGCTAACCCTCACAAATTAATGAAATCTTATCCGTAGAGAAAATACGATCGTTAATTACAGTACAGTAATGACTAAAATACCTTAGGTGCATTTTATATAAAAATTACTTATGTTATCAATTATGAATTTTACTATTTATAGTCATAGTATTAAATTTTAATTTTAATCTATTTTTTCTCAAAGCCCTTATAAGCCAAAACAGAATTTTTCTGATTATAAAAAAAGAACGATCACTAACATAGTAGTTTTGCGCAGTGAATAAAATTATTTTTTTCTTAAAGAAATATAAAACGTCTCTTCCAATTCAAAGGAGTATTCAGTGTCCATGGTTCACATTGTTCACGCTTCTAAATATATGTGAGAAAAATAATTCCGTTTGCATAACTTCTTTTTATCATATAAAGAACTAGTTTAAGCAATCTTTGGTACTTTTTCTGTATTTTTCATACTTTCTATTTCAATATAATGCTTGTTCAATGCTATCGATGTGTTGTTAGGACAATAGGCTTTTCAGAGTTACAGAAATGACGCTAATCAACTGAAAGTTTCAAGTCAAAATACGGCTCTAGTTTTAAATACATTTTGGATTAATGTTTGCCCATGGATAAACATTTTCTAGGAGCTTACCGACAAATACTTAAAATTTATGTATTCAAGCCCGGATTTTTATATTAATACGATCATGATCTTCGCCGTACGCAGATGTTTCACCGATGAATATGCTGCAATGATAAGTCATTGAATTCTTTTCATAATACGATGTCCTTGTTCATGCAGCCTCGAATAGATTGGACAATTAATCAACATTTTCTTCTTTGTATAATGAAATAAAGTGATAATAAAACTGAGAGTGGCTTGAATAATCATCCGCATGGCAATTTTATGATTCAATTCACTTCATTTATTATCTGTTCGCTAGAACACGATGAACTATATTGCCTTTCTTTTCACATTTCCCAAACGATACTTTTCTTTCTCTCGCTCCTGTTCTCTCCATCATTTCGTGCGTTTCATAGCTAACAGCTCAGCAGTTGATGAATGCATAAAAACAAGTCGAGTTTTAGATAGACTCTATCGTCATCCCTTTGAGATTTTTGGATAGAAACAAAAAGAAAACGGAGTAGCGTCAAACGTGAAACTTGGATCCAGTTGAAAATAGAAAATTTCAACTTTCAACTCATAGCAATATATGTGTGAGTCACGATTCTTCAGAATGCTATTGGCTTAAAAATTGAAATTTTCAATTTTCAATTGAATTCAAGTTTCAAGTTTGACATATATGCTTGGTTCATATCAACTTTTTATATCGCTCGATTAATATTCACATCAAATCTCATTAAACGGTCTCTGAATGAAATAATAGGATTGAAAATATAAATCAACACATTTGCTTTTATAATCCTTAGATGGAAAAATTAAAATCCTCTTTTCTTTTATAAAACATTAAACAACGCATCTTATAGAAGAAAATTCCTTGATTCATTAGGAAACTCTTAGTCCACCCTTGAGCTAATCTTATCGTGCTCAATTTTGTAAA
Source organism: Rotaria socialis (assembly GCA_905331475.1). NCBI lineage: Eukaryota > Metazoa > Rotifera > Eurotatoria > Philodinida > Philodinidae > Rotaria > Rotaria socialis. Next base: position 174,296 of record CAJNYU010000683.1, on the reverse strand, counting down.
AGGCGTTTCAATTATAGTACTCGAGAAAAAAAACAGTAACATGTTTTAACGATATATCATTAGTAAAAAGCTTTATTTAGCTTATCCAACACCTGTACAATAGAAAACAAGCAAAATCTCAATAATAATACTCTCTCTGTGATAGTAATATTTTTATAAAATAGAATAAGATTTATTACTAATGAGACTTGACCATGTATTTAGCTAAAAAATTAAAAGAAAGAAAATTAAGTCACTTTTTCTTTTTGAAAAATTCATTCAATCAATAGATATTAGTTGCAAGCTAGGAAGATTTTAAACGACCATCACCAATCAAACTATTTTACAGAAAAGTGTCAGTTGAATATTGAGCTCAATCAAATATATTCTTACGCTAGGAAGTGATGCATTATATAGAGATCCCCTCGATGTACGTGCTTCAATTTCATTTGTCACTATTTATTAATGAGCTCTTCTTTAATAAAGTGCACGCCTCGGCTTCTAGGCGATTGATAGAATATCTGCAAATTACTTTAACTAATAATACATCAACGTGAAAATATTGTTTATCTTCTTATTTCAAAAAGAGTCTCTTTATCTGATAGATTAGTGAATATACACGGTTTTTATTAAATCGGGTGCCCAACCAGATGAGTTTTTTCCCATGGATTTTCTTACTCGAAACTGGTGCATCACTGAGGAGCGACAGAAACAAAATGTTAACTATAAAGATCATCAATAAATGTGCATGAATATAAATATTTATGAAAATAAAAAGCTATACAAATTAATTTGATGAAACAACTTTTACGGCTAAGATCTTCTAATATTCCGAAAGCCTTATTAATTCACTTGGTAAATTTTAATTTCATAAAGAAACACGCTAGCGATATCTATACCTAGTTTATATTTGGTATTGGAAAACAAGGCTAAAATAGAACATTGAAATCTACTGTTATCTTCGACTAAGATATAAAAATAAAACTGAAAATATTACCTTGGTGTTCATTTTTTCAACTACTGATTTCTTAATTATAGTTTGTTAGGACACGAACCACTCCAAAAAGAAGTGATCTAGATCGGTGTACATTCAAATGACATGAAAATTTCAGGATATAATCGAGCGACGAAGATAAATATCTCTGACGTTATGAAATGACAGTAGCAATGAATGATCAGCAGTCAAAAGTAAAAACTAACTGATTGAGAAAGTCATAACCTCGGTTCCAACAGTTATGTTTCGAAGGAAGATGTAGAACTGAAATGTTTGACAGAGTTTTTTTTCTTCTATAGAAAAAATTGACGGCTTATTTAAAGAACTTTCTGCATATGATAATGAATAAGCTTAATTTAGAAACAAATATTAAGTCCTGTTACATTATTTCAAGTTCAAGAAGTGCAATGATCTTAGACAACGTTTTTTCGAGATTGCAAAGAATACATTGTCAGAGAGGAGGGCGAACAGATGAAAGCACACTAAGTGTTTTCTTGAAGAAGGAAAAAAGTCACGTCAAGATAACTCAATGAACTTTTTTAACCACCGATTTTTAATAAAAGAAAACCATTAGGACTACAAAAGTTTCTGAACGAATGCTTTTGTTTTTTTCCAAAAGTATATATGTATAACTGTGAAAATCTAATCAAGAGGACGAAACGAACAACAGAACAAAGATATGGCGCCGAACTATTCATTTTTTTGTATTGTTATTGGCTATTAAGCAGACATAAATGAGAATGAAAATCTCTGCTAATAGAAACATTTGACTGACCGAGATTGACATGTTTTTTTGTCAGTATTTATTTAGCTTTGTCTGCTCGACACTATTAGCTATGTTCAGTTAAAATGATATGGATATTATCTTATACTGACGAATGCCTTTAAATCGTCTACTTCTATGTGTTTGAAAACGTTTTTTTTTAGAAATCTTTCAAATCTTATTAGAGATCAACAAGTTTTCTATCAGAGAATAATCGTTAGATCTATTCAATGATAGAGTAGATTCATTACAAAAGTCTTACCAAACTTATAAAATATTTTGTCATCTACAATAAAAACTCATGGCAGCATCGATCGAACGAGATAAGATTAATCATCAATTAGTAAATGAAATATTTGACCGATTATTAAAGTTTGGTATTGAATCTGTAAGTTTTGTTTTTGCATGCATATGGAACAATCCACTCGTTTCATTTTTTGTTAGGATCGTCGAGTATTCTGCCAACGATTAAAAGCAATATGGCAAGAACAAAGCATCTTTTGCCAATCACATCCAACAATTACAAATCAAATACTTGATTTATATAAATTATATCATCTTGTTCAAGAAAAACAAGGCTATTTAGAGATAACAACAAATCGTGGGTGGAAAGAAATATCAAATGTATTAGGCTTTGGTGATTCTGGTAAAGAAACACAAACAATATAGTTTATGATTTACTAACTGTTTTATTTTCTTTTCAAAGGTTCAGCTGCATATAGTGTAAAACGAAATTATGTTCGACTTGGGTTATTAGCTTATGAATGTCAATATGATCGAACTGATCTTGATCCACGTTCAGTTATTGAACTATCTGAAATGCCTCATACAGTTTGTTTTTGAAAAAGGAAATGTTTTGTTTTTGTTTTATGAAAAAATTTTAGGTAAAAAAGAGAAAACGTGGAAATCCTTCATCAACATTAACGACACATACCATTACTAAGGTTAATTGAAGACATCTAGATGAACTCTGTCTGTAAAAGTCGTCTTTTGGTTTTAAATTTTCATAATACGGCACATCAGTCCTAAACATCAACTGAGTACACTATGAATAGGAAAGAATTCAACTTCTGACTTTGTCCAAATAGAAAAGAGTGCCTATTGTACTTGACTCAGCATTTTTCCTTTGATTCTTATTTCTTATTCGGTGAAACAAGATCACATATTCGATATTTTCAAAATTTAGTAAAGAAATAAATAACATTTCCATATGATGAGCAAACAGATCGTGTCTTAAATTTCAATCGTAGAGGATTTAAACAAACAGTGGCTAATTTTTAGACAAAAGGTCGAAATAAATGTTAGCAGTGTGGCTTTCGAATGTTTGTGAAAAGTTTCGACGGTGAATTTTTCACTAATGCACAATTAACGCCACCTATTGATATAGCTGAAATGCATTATTAATTTTTGCTTTACTCAGACTAATAAACAACAACTTCCAATACTTTCAAGCCAACACGAACACGATGATGTAAAAAAACCATTAGCATCCTCAATCGATATTCATACGTTTTCAAAAAATTCTTCTCGCTATCAAAACTTATCAACATCATCATATCGTCTTACACCACAACAAATGCCAATCAATGATTTTCAACGTTTTCCTTATGTATTACGTGCTGGTTGTTTAGCTGAGAGTAATAAATATTTAGATACACTACTTGTTTGGCTTAGTGATCAACATACAGCTTCTTATTTTAATTTAAAATCTCTACCGGGTCTATTTAATGCTATTATGGAACAATATACTGGTAGATATTGTTTTGTTTTTATCATATTTATTGAAACTAATATCTATATTTAGCTTGTCTTTACGAATTGTATGGCCAATCATTTCTACAGCCATCATCTACGAATGATTATTATGTGAATTGGTTTCTTCAATCAAATTTACGAATTAATGATAGTACCATAGGACCCAATTCAAATCAACAACGTTTAGAATCACTATTCTATGGCACACATCGTTACGTTCTCAAAAGGTTAATACAAACATCTATCAAATCAAAATTCAATAGTAATTCAGATAAGGTCAATCCAAATGCATTACTTTCGTCTTCTCCATCAGAACTAGTCGATACTTGTGAAAATAGTTCATTGTTTGATCCAAGTTTTTCTAGTCGACGACGGAACCCGGTAAAATTCTATACCAATGATACATCAACAAAACAAATCCTATCATCAATAGAAGACTCTATGCAAGACAACAATCAGCAACAATCATCACAAGATCAACAAAGTCAACGTTATCGTTCTATCATGATACGATGTTCTTGTCTTACAACAATAGTACGAAATTTATCATTTATTGAAGAAAATCAATATTTAGCTAATGATCGTCGATTATTAGATATTCTCGAGCGAATATTAAATTGTCATCATGACGAGGTGCACGAAATATTTGATTATGACTTGCATTCACATGAACAATGCTACGATACATGTTCGAATTGCTTGGGGATAGTTAATTATGATGACAAGCAATTAGAATCATCAACGGACTCTATCATTCAGGTATAACCAAGAAAGATAGCATTTTTCTCCTTGTATTTTATGTGAATAGTAGGGAAATCTAAAAAACGAAATAAGTGAAACGGACTTACGCGATAATGAACTGTGATGATTCATGACTATTGGGGCGAAGTTTGGTGAGGTTGTCTAACGAGAACTTCGAGAGTTCTTAATCAATTTCTTGCGTCTTTACCATTAAACAGGATGTGAGCAGACAAACCACTATATGTTGTATTTTTGTATATTGAATTATGTCGATAAATAAATCTTTTTTGATTAGAAGATCGACGTTGATTTATTACAAAAAATATATTCTGAAGTTCTCTAAAAAATAGTAATAGTAAACTAGAATAAATATACTCAGCCTTCGGCGTGCTTGTTTTATACTACTTTTTAATAAGTATTTTACTTATTTTTCGTTGGCTTCTAGAAATCGTTCCAATTTTTTTCAACATAAACACAAATGTTTTTCCTGGGAGAATTTCTTCTGTATCCCTGTTTATTGTGGATGGTGTTGCATCAACTAGAAAAGATCATCAAGCATTAAAAATAGCAATTAACGCTTATTTTCCACTCGAACAAATGCTACCGATCACTCACTTTTAATTGTGACAAGAAACTATGCCACGATTCCGTTGTCTGAGCTGATAAAACCATTTCATTTCATACATTAATATACTAAGAGCAAGCTGACAATTCACTTGATCTCAAGGCATGACATATGTCACCATATTCCTCGATAGGAAAAAATATGTTTGCGTTGTGCACATTTTCCAGAAGGCTTTGTTCTATTTTGTTTGTTCTTTCTGTTCTCGATTTATTCTCTTGTGAATTAGTCGAACGAGCAAAACGCTTCTTTTTACGGTGATGATCCTCAGAGAACAGTTAAATATTTAATAAGAAAAACCAAATTAAATATTAAAAATTTACAAAAAGAAGTTATGTTATGTTGTTTAGCTTGAAAATGTTGATTTATCGAATGATTTCTGTCAAAAATTCACAAAAGCTTCTACCGACACTAAAATCGATGATCCACTTTCTTGTATAACTGATGATAATAAACAACATTTAATGTATCTTCTTGATAATACATTTATTACACTTTCAAATTTATCCACATTTATTAATTTTCGCCATTGTTATTCGTCGACACGATGTCAATTTATAAATACTCTTATTCATTGGATTTTATGTTCATTATCATTAGCAAATGAGCCATTTATTTCCATGATAAGCGAAGATGAACTTCCGAAAAATTCAACAATAAACAATAAAAACAAAGAAAGTATCTATATTTCACCACGTCAAATATCATTACAAATTTTAGCTAAATTATGCACAAACGAAATAAATGTTGATTTTATTTTACTTGATTTAAATATAGAGAAACTTCGAATTTTAAGTCATGCTCTTCTTTCTCTTATGAATACGCCAAATCAACAAGATATAAATCGTGAATATTGTTTAATCATTATTTGTTCGTTATGCAAACGTAACCAACAGTTAGTTGAATTTTTCTGTGCACATGCGATTTGTATTGAATTAATATTTAATTATCTTGAACTATATGAATATAATCAACAACAATATTTAATAGCAACACTAACATCATGTTGTAATGCAACAACATCATCAATAACAATACCGATAAATAATATAATTAATCATTCGATTGATATGATGATTGATTCATGTATTCAACTTTTATTATTATTTGCTCCGATTCAAGAAAAAAATTGTTTAAAATTATTTGAATATAAACTACTCAATATGTCATCGTCAATTTATTTCGAACAGAGAATATTAAAAGCTTTTGCTAATATATTATATATGATGAAATTGTAACCTTTTATCTGCGATCTGTTTTTTAATTTGTTGCTGTTGTAGAAAATGCTAATAAATGATTTAAATTTTATCGTTAACTTTTGATATACAAGATTTCTTTTGAAAGAGAAGATGAGCGAGAACGAAATTACAATTGACAATAGTAATCGGAAGCTATTATCTTGGATGGTTTAATGGATAGATTGAATGCTGACAAGTAAGAGTATAGGAATCTTGACAAGTCACTCCTCATTATAACTGACAAAATGGAGTCAATATGGAGTGCTTTATTTTATGTTAAAAATAGTCGGTAATTGTTGCCGAAGTGTCTTAACAATAGCTTTGGTGCGTTGTGAAACTAGAATTTGTTTTCAACGATACTAACATTTCATATTATGTTGGTATAGCCTCTATTTATTGTTAGCATGTTGTCTGTGTATTGAATTTTTGTTTTTCTATGATTAATAATTAAGTTTACCCTTGGGGAGAAAGCTAAATTTCACATGAAAAATATTGCTTTGATAGATTTCTCCTCTTGATATTAAGTGCTACAGGCATTCACTAACAAACGAACTGATATTAGTATAATTCAGTGTAAGATATATAATTTGGTGAATTATGGCGAAATACATTTTATCGCATTGAGCAACTTGAACACAAAAAAACAAATCTATTTATTATGCCGAATAAATCCAAAACATAAATTTCTTGATTGTAGGTGCAAATCTAGTGGTTGATCTTACAGGAACTTGCCATCCACCCATACCCATACACCAAGATATCGGATATTATATAGGATATAGAATGAAAAATCGTTTCTTCTTTTCTCAGACTTGGCCAAAGCAGTGAGAGTTTTACTCAATTTCTTCTGTGAAAAAAACACTTAAACTGAGACCATTGTGAAAGACTTTATTTTTTCGCTGAAAAGCAAAGCATTAGTCAAAAAATGCTTTTTGGATTTCTATATATTACCCCCCCCCCTCCTCCTCCTCCTCCTTCCATAATAAAAGACCTCGTATCTTTTACTATGCACCATACAAATTTTTGAAATTTCGCTCATTACTACTGGTGAAAACACAAAATTGCTGTAGAGCGATCCCTCCGAGGGGTCTTCTATTATAGGGGGTTACATGAATGATGTAGTGCATACACTACAAGAGAAAAAAATGAAGTAAAACAATCTATATAAATGCTGAGCTATACACTAATATATTCGTTTGGCTGTTTCTTGTCAGTCATGTCTATTGGCAGTGTCATTTCTATCTGCCAGTTTGATAACAGCTGTGATTCTAAACATTTGCTACAGTGCAGTGACAGTTTCCATTCATCACCGAGTATATTGATGACTCTCAATTAAAATTTAGTATTCACTTAATTATGTAACACTTTTAGAGATGATAAATATAATTCGTTATCAGCGACATCTTTTAGTTGACTTCATTTCAAATGCGCTTTTGCTATTAATGATAACTGAGTTTCAATATAGGAATTGATCATATTGAAATAATAGCTTCATGTAGTAAAGTGATACTTTTATTTTCTTCTAGACAATAGTTTTCTAAAACACAAGACACATGCACCAAGTATTATTATATTTTAATTTCTGTAGAAAATTTGTCGATTTTTTAACAACTTATTAGTATCCCTATCACTTTTAGTTGATTACTTTGAATTCTTATAAAATTTCCTATCGATCAACCATGAGAAGTATGTGATGAATCCTTAATTTACAATTCTATATCGTCCAAAATATTAGGAAAACGAATACTATCAACAGTATTTTTCTTTTTCTATTTTTTCCTTTAAATTAATCATGACTTTCATAAATATTTTTTGTATTTCTAAAGTTAAATGATATTGAAATAATGCACGTAAAACTAACCTGACTTATATTTATTTCCTACCAAAATAACTTCTAGAGTATAGACGTTTTACCATAGCAACATCGTTATCATGCTTTTGGTAACTTTATTATTATCTACTATATATTTAGTGACAGTTTATTCGGAAACATGGGCTGGAACTTATACAGTTACTACAACATGCAATGTCGTAATATGTTGCTGTGCTAGCGATATAATTGTCATAACTCAGGAAGCGCCGACAGTATTAATTTTAAATGTAAGTTTAACCGGCCTCTGTTTCGGGCAAACCTCTTACAACAGTGCGGTACCTAATCCAACTGGCTATTCAATCGACATCACATTGGGTCCTTTTACCATAGAAGTCACATTAAGCGCTGACAGTAACAATCTGACTATCATCAATTCTATGCAGCCGTCATGTACGATACAAGCTACACGAACAGCAACCACTAGTAGTACTTCTACAACTACCCTAGTTAGTATCACTACTAATCGAGATGCAACTACTCGTACAACAACTAACGAAATTCTCACTACTACATATCCAAGTACGATTGTTGAAAGCAGCATCCTCAATAGTACTTTCATGGCAGAAGTCAACACTGTTTCAACTTCTATATCTACAGGTGCAAATGTTAGTATGGACATTCTCAGTATGAGTACAGCTCCAGCAACCAGTACTGTTAGAACATCCACTGGTATTACAACTGTCACTTATGGACCTATGGTGACTGGAAGCTACAGTATGAACAGCAACTCTGCTCGACCATATGCTAGCACTAAAATGTTACCTACTATACTATCTTGTTTCATGTATTCTAATAAGTATTTCATTATCATGAATTAATGTTGCTGCGACAGTATTGTTTGTTTAACAATAAAATATCCTATCATTACTAATTGAAAAATACATCGTAAATAAAAACCTAACCGGATAACTGTGATTAAAAACAAATTGTAGATGATTCAGATAGAGTTGCTGTATTTCCGACTTCACAGAGGTAAAAAATAACAAGCAGCACTCTGTTAATTAATCTGAGAGAAACAAAACAGCAACTAGATGGTATTCGAGTTTCACTCGACTACAAGATGCGGTGCGAAGAAAATACGCGTTACGCGCAATCATTAAAAGCGGAAAAAAGATATATCAAGTTTGATCTTAAAACTCTTACCTAAATTTTCGACGAATCTTCTATGACTCTCCAATTTCGAGATCATCACGCAACAAAAATCACTTTTTAGATGCGTACGCGTCAAGTAAAAAAGTAAAACTAGATGGTATTCAAGTTTTACTCGAATACAAAATGCGATGCGAAGCAGGAATCTCGATCCAGGAAAAATCTTCAATTCAGAGAAATCTTGAATACTTNATTCCGACATAGGTTTTTCTCGGATTCCAGCGGCAGGGATCCGACTGTAAATCCGTTTCCAGGAATCCAACGGAATTTCATCGGTTTTATTAACATTTTAATGATATCGGATAGGATTCCCTCTGGGATCTTATCGGATCCTACTATCGGAATGATTCTTCTGGGGATAACCGAGATAGCAAAAGTATCGTTAGTTATGAGTAGATTCAATAAATGTAGCTTACAGTTTTTAAAACAGTACGAGAATAGAATTGTGTATTCGTTCCTTTATACACATTCTTTTTACAAAGATTACCAAATTCGTAATAACTAGTCATTTGGTTTTTTGATTTCTTTTCATTCAAGCTATCAACAGAAAGTAAATCCTCAAAAATAAAAGTTCTATTTGTTCGCTGAAAGAAAATAAAAATTAAAAAACAATCAACGTCAAGTAAGTCCATGGCGAGTAAATAGTGTAAACCGTCGTCAGTAACTATAATACAAAAGTCCAGTGATTGATTGGAAAACAAATGATAATTTTTATTGATCATTTCAATAACGTTTATTAGATGAAATAAAAGATTTAAAAACCATGATCACCAAAATTAAAACAATTTCGAAGTTAATTTGATATGCTGGACAAAATCTATAAGAAATTTCTTTTATTTGTTCTCAAAACAAATGTTTTGATTTTAATAAATGAAAATGGTCAAATAAAATCTTTGTAAACCGCACGTCAATAAAAAGTTAAAATTAGAATAATTTACTTTTACTTTTCACCATCTGCAATGTAAGCTCGAATTGCTTCGTCACAGCATAGGCGGCGGGCCCATTATGTTTGGGGAGGCTCATTTAATTTGAGAAAAAGTTGTAGATATCATCTTTAATGTAGACATGATTGGCAAAATTTCGATCGATTGTTCTTTAATACTTAGTCTATTGCTCATGAAGATGAACAAAATGACCAAAAAACTGCTAAAAGAAGGCAAATACTTGAGAATGTGTGGGTGTGGGTGTAGAATAAGATAGAACCACACCCTCTGAAAAATAAATATTACTGTAATATTTTTCATTATTTTACAAGCTTTAAGAAAAGTAGAATCAGATGTAAATTATCAATAGACCACCTATTAGTGCCAAATATTTTCTGTTTTTAATTTTACCTCTCATCATCCTCATCCTCTGAAAAATATTTTGAGCCTCCCCTAGATTTAAATCGTTCCATCGCCGTTGCATCACAGTTATATTTTTATTTAATAAACGATGAAACAAAATAATTTGCTATTTTATCATTGTTTTTATATGATGGAACATTTCATTGACTACTTCAGATTGTTAATAAGCTAAGAAGCTATTTTATATTTCTCAAAATCATTTTTGAAACAGATTTTAGTCAGAAAATCATAATGGATTATACTGAACGCTACCGAACAAATCTTTATGAGCAATAGCTCACGAAATATTATAGTTCTATTATGAATTTCTAAAATTTTAGCAAACATTGATTGAAGATGTATTACATTTTCGGTACAATCGAGTATATCATCGAACTGATGAAGAAGTTCATCTAACAAACTGAAAATCAATTTCTTTTCTTTTCGCGACAACGATAATCACCTAAGAGAGCATCGCAAATACCCAGGTCGATCAAAACGAACCACCGTAAGCCGGCGTAACATTACCGTAAACAGTCGTTTTTGCATCGTATTCCGTCGTGAAACGGCCGTATTACTGCCTCTGTTATACGGGGAAAATACGGCACGTAAAACGGGTCGCATTTGTATCGTTGTATCGTATACGACCGTTTACTGATCGCTTTCTTCGACCGGGGTAGCGTATCCAAAAATAAATTATCAAAATTATTCTCAACTAGACGGTATTCGAGTTTCACTCGACTACGAAATGCGGTGCGAAGCACACGAGCCGAATTTTCGAAAGTAGCGAGAATAAGATTTAAAAATAAATGATTCACTTTAAGATTCATTACAAACGTTTATTTTTTTTTAATTTCCGTATACGAATTTTGAATAAAAATTTCGCATTCACTATTCTTAAATCGACCATTTTGAAATTCATCACTAGGAAATCTCTCTGAAAATGTAACAACCAGTTGTCTAACAATTTTTTTCATTGAACGATTAATTATTTTAATGATTCACTATCTTAGATCAAATGCGAAGAAATAGACTATTGGCTACTATTACTTGATGACGTCATTTTAATTAGCGCGAAACTATAAAACAATAAAACGTTTCAAAATCATCATTGTCGAATGATATTTTTAGGCGAACGAAGCCTAGTATTGAAAATTGGAAAAAAGACGTAACAAGCTCCACCTCCATAGTTTTATATCTAGTTTGAATGGATTTTCTATCACTTACGGTTCTCTAGATCATCGCACTACTTTATTAGAGCTTTTATGCGTACTCAAGTTAGAAAGAAACAAAAAAAACTAGATGGTATTCAAGTTTCACTCGAATACGAAATGCGATGCGAAGCAGGAATCTCGATCCAGGAAAAATCTTCAATTCAGAGAAATCTTGAATACTTTTTATGGCGACATGATGAAATTCATCACTGAGAAAACTCCATTCTTACTTAGCGATACATTCTTAAGGATCGATTTAGATTGATCGATTAATTATCTCCATGATTCATTATCTTAGATCAGCTGTAAATGAAGAGACTATAGTGGCTAACATATGTTGATGACGTCACTTTAATTATCTAACGATAAATTTCGTTCATTTTCGTCATTTTGGAATGATATTTGTGACCGAATGAAACATCGGATTTTAGATTCGAAAAAAGCTGTAAGCAGTTCGATCTCGATACTGCTATCTTGTGTTTCAACGAGTTTTCTACGATTTTTGGTTCTCGAGATCATAGAGTCACAAAACGACAGAAAAGATGCGTACGATCTCAAGTAAAAAAGGAAAAAAAAAAAACTCGCGACGGACTACATAAATGCTTCTGCTTCGCATCGCATTAAAAAAATTAAAAAAACTCGCGACGGACTGCATAAATGCTGTGCTTCGCACCGCATTAAATAGTCTAGCCTTATCAAGCATTATTATTACTTCCTAATGGTCCAATAGAGAAAATTTATAATACAAATCATAAACAAAGAAAAATAGTTTTTCTATTAATGTCTCAGTAGAAATCGATATTCCACATCCATGCAAACCCATCGTTACAAATGAATGATAATTTCGAGATGACAGTCGTATCTATTCGGAAACTATTCAAATATTTAAAAGCTTCTAACAAGATATAATTGTACGTTGAGAATTGTTCGCGGCATCTTTTGTTTTGTTTTGTTTTGCATGACATATTTTTGATTGAGTACTCTTTCTTTTACGTGTCTAGCAAAGTGTCTATATTCTAGTAGTAATCAATATTGATTCTCTGAATTCCTATATAATGCTCAGTACTATTTTTTTTTCTTTACATTTCAGAGCACCAGTTCGATGTTTATTTATTCTCTTTTCGTCATACTGTTTACTCGATGCATAAACACATTTATTGAAGGAGATGTCCTTACTATTGACGTGTCAATGCCTTCAAAGCAAGTCACTCTTTCCATTCCGTATAGGAAATAAAATCATTAACTTTCGTATATAAATCATTTGTAGACTTCTTAAGTACTGTTTACTTTTTCTTTATTCAGCTTATGGCAAACTCCATATAATATGACTTAGTCATTACGCTTCGTCTACGTAAATCATGTATATTATAAATGTGTGATTGTTCGAGAAAAATCATTAACTATGAGGCATACACTTCTTCTTTTGAATGTTTTGAGATACTATGTTAAACAATTTTCAAACATAAATATACTTCTAAGAAGAAATATATGTTCAAGGAAGATGAGAATTGATAACTAAGCCTATCTAAAAATGAATGCATGAAAATTAATATTTTATATCTTATTGGTTAAAATTCAATGCACGTGTTCTAATTGAAGTTGAATAAACAATGCATGTAGCCATTTGGTTGATGTTAGTTATTATATAGTATATGACTTGCTGATTAAATAGAGCAGCGCACTGTGAAATTTGTTTTTGAATCAACGTTATGTATTTACAAGAAATATGTAATTAGCTGATTATAGCATTTAGTTTCTTGGACAAAAACTAGAACTATCATTCGAAAAAGCTATGTCGAAAATTTGTTCTCAATCGTGCGTGATGGCTATTCCCTCTACTGAAAGGAGGGTATTACGAAAAACGAGTTAAATGCGTTCGTTCGTTCGCTCGTCCAATAGGAAACTAGATGCATAAACTTAACTAACGTCGAACAATATCCTGCAGGGATAGGGTCGACCGAAGGTAATCGGGGTCGGGAACACGATGGCGTTGTTAGTTTTTTGAAATTTTGCTTTCTCCTTTTTTAAGGAGAGAGAGAATTTTTTACAAAAAAAATATTTTTCTATAAGGGTTGACCGAAGGTACCCAGGTCAATGATTCCGGAGGACGGATACTGTAGGAACCGGCCGGAAAGATGCGGAAAAATCACCGTATCTGGCCGGAAAGCATGGGAAAGCACTGGAAACTGGAAGCAGTATTCCAGTTGGAAGTTACCGGATTTTCCCCTGTGGATTCCGGTCAGTTTCCTGT
>CAJNYU010000683.1:76538-160079 GCA_905331475.1 Rotaria socialis | reverse complement strand
CTATCTTGCGTTTAAACGAGGTTTTTATCATTTTTGGTTGTCGAGATCATCGAGTCACAAAACGACAAAAAAGATGCGTACGATCTCAAGTAAAAAAGGAAAAAAAAAAAACTCGCGCCGGACTACAGAAATGCTTCTGCTTCGCATCGCATTAAAAACTCGCGCCCGACTACATGAATGCTGTGCGAAGCACCGCATTAATAATCATGAAAATTAAGTATTTATCTAATGGAAAAAAATATTTCGTTTGAAAGATGATATTCGATTTTCTAACGATATATTCTAGATTAAATCTACTGACAGCGTTTGGACAACGAATAGATGTGAAAAAATGAGAAAATTTAATAGTTGTCCCAGATCTCTAGTCTAACGTTATAATTGATGGTATCAATCAGGTATGCAATCACACTTCCGTATATTGTTTATTCTAATCTAAATAAGTGATACATATTATGATTATTATTTTTGTTCATGCCCGTTTCTTCAAGGAGAACCTTTCTGGTTGTTATTGAAGTACTTCTTTTTAATTTATTTAATGAACCTGCTTTATTTGTCTGAGTACACAGATGGCAAGGATAATCAAGTTTCTAGTTGTTGTTGTTTCTTATGACGACGTTCTGCAAAATACTGTTACATAGAGCAGATAAAAGTCTATTTTGCTAAACATTAGAACCCTAAACTTGTATTAGATTGTAATGTGGACACGGAAAATGAGTCTAATGTAATTGACGTTTCTCGTACAAGTCACAGTTGTGGTTGTATTTATGATAGAATTGGTCGTTTCGTTAGATAATTTTGATATACAAGTTATTTTACTTTTATGATTAATCTGCTAAAATAAACTTTATCTATTCAATACGGTGCCATTTAAAATGTTCACTTGACCTCTTTTAATTCGTGTAAAACTTTTTATCAATCTATTATAACAGTAATTAGTGAATTATGATCTTCCTTTTTTTGAAAATGTTTAAAGATATTAAGAAAAATGGAATAGTTGCAACAGTGCTTTTCTTTCTCTACTGCTCGGTTAACTTAATCATGACTATGAAATTTCTTTTTCTATGTATAAAATAAAATGATATGAGCGTGGTGCATACAAAATTAATATCATTCTCATTTATTTCTACGCATTTTACTTTGAGACTCGTATACGTAGTTTTGCAGTGACATTATTGTTGTTTTTGATTATAATGATTATCAGTATTCATCACGGTTGCCAGCTGTTCAGGTCCCAAATGGGGTACACGTTAGGTACAACTCAGGGGTAAATGGGGTACATTCGTGAGGTACGCAGTTTACATCTTTCACGCTGGCCATCGGCTGCGGAAATCAATTTCGAAAATTATTTTCAATCAGGAAAGGGCATTCTCAGTTTTTCGTTTTACTATAAAGTCTAGCTTTCAAACTGAAATCTTTATTTTCTAATAAATATGTTCACAGTAAAATTTCATTTTGACATACATGCATTCAATTCAATCATAATAAAACAATGCTTACTCAAAGCGAACCTTCTCGATTTATATTTACACTATAACTGTTGCACGCTTTTTTTCGAAACTGTACTTTTGTTGACTTTTAGCACACGTTATCAGTTGCGGTTGTGTTTGAGCAAAAGAAAAAAATCTTTACATGTCATAGAACTATTAAATTTGATTTTCAATTCAGCAGCTATCGTTTCATTCACCGTCAAATTGCGGCTGGCTGTCCATGCACTTTTTCTTTGGCTAACAACGCCTTCAACATATGCATTCGAGCAAGGAATTGAGTACACATAAGAAATAATTTTGTACATTTCAATACACATTGGTTTCGACTTTACATGAAGAAACACCCAAAATTGATATTAAACCGAAATTCCACTTCTCTTTCATGATTTTTGGTCGTCGGTTTGTGAATGAGATTATCTTCATCATGGGGCTCGTTGCATATGTCATTGTTGAATTTTTCATAAGCATGACCATTAGCAGCCAACCAATATAATTGACGCTTCACATCTTTATCAATAGTAAATGCCGGATAAAGAGACAGAAATTTTCTTAGTTTCAACCAAAATATGGATGATAGTAGTCGTAACATTGAAAAATGCAGATGGGGTACAAAATGCGTACGTCAAAGGTACAAAAGGCTCAAATGGGGTACGACTGGCAATTCTGGTATGCATTGACAAATTTTATTGTTATCTTTAATATATTTGGTGACAGTTTATTGACAAACATGGATTGGAACTTATAGAGTTACTACAACATGCAATATCTTCATGTGTTGCTGTGTTAGCGATAGAATTCTTCTAAAGCAAACTATATCAAATACATTATTTGTCGATACAAGTTTAATCGGTGTATGTTTGAGGCAAAGCTCTGTTTCTGACGAAGTACCTTATCCAACTAGTTATTCTATGGGAATATCAATCGATTTCTTTTTCTTAGGGATCACACTAAGTGCCGATAGTAATAGTCTGACTATTACTAATCCCATGGGAGTGTCATGCACAACACTAGCTGTTCGGGAAGCCGCTGTACGATAATTACATCTGTTGTTTCTGCCATTGCTTATAGAAATAAGCTCGCTAACAGCCCTGCCTTCACTACTAGTGATATTGGCATATTGACTACTTCGATAACAACTTCTTGTATCTTCACTACTGCTTATCAGGGTATGATTCCCGAGAGTAACTCATCTAAAAGTAGCTGTGTTCGACGATCTGCTAGCATTACAATGTTGCTGTGTTCGTTTTTAATATATCGTATTAAATATTTGATTGGCATGACTTACCGCTACTTTGACAGTATGGATTTTTTGACAATTGAACGTCGCTTCATTACGCTATAAAGAATACATTACAAATAATTAAAAACAGCGGATAACAGTGATACAAGACAGCTTGAAGACTATTCAGATTTTATTGGGATATTTTCAATTTACAACAGAGAAAAAACATTATAATCATGACAAAAATAAAAGCTCGAATTTAAAGCTGATGTACTCTGATAAAATCAGAGGATTTAGTACGATGATTTACGAATGCACGTTTGTCAATTTACAAAGAATGCAAATGTGCTGACTATAATTTCAGAGTGAAGACTTTAAAAAATGAATAGAATTACAGCATCATTAAAATTCTTGATGGATCATACACGAAAAAGTATTTAAAACTACATTTTGGAAAAAAAAACTTGAACACCACAGATGAGTAGATAATAATTTTGTACATCAATGATTTTAGTTCAAGAATTATTATGCTATCAACATGAAAAGGCATGTCTACATAGTACAATGGAATTATTCAGTCTTAATAGAGGGAAACTATCAACTGAGAATTTCTTCAAGAAAACCTTGTACCGTATTTATATGTAAGGCGCAATGTCATACGAGTGCGAGATCGTCGTTTAAAGTTTGTATTAGTAAATTATGTTAAGCAGAAAATATGTTTATGTATTGGAAAATAAGATGAATACATACTATAAAAAATAAATGGTATCCACTCTCATTTCTACCAGAATTTTCTTGTGCAATATTATCTACAATCTAACTGTATCAATAAGAAAACATTTTGAAATAAGCAGATGAGCAATTTTTAAAACATCTCCATATGCTTATATTTCCTATTGTGATTATAAAAATAGATTATTCGAAATAGATGTAGTGATTCCTGTATATTATTTATTTGATAAATACCACCGGTCATTTTTTTTCGACATTCACTCTTTTCTTAATGCTTCGCGTGCACTAATTTTTAAATCACTGTAGAACGTAACACTATCACTTAGTTTTTTGTGTACTCAAAAAGTGAGTACACTCTACAATCGGTCAGTGTGTCCGGCCGTAGGCACGATAATTTTCGAAAGGAGAGTCAGATCGTGATGAAATTTTTCACACAGTTCAATCTCATGAATATCTCGGTTGAGTTCGAAGATGGGAAGCATCCCTCAAGAAATGGTTGATTTATCGAAAAAATTGTCATTTTTGACCAGACCATCGCTGAGGAGGGGTACAGGGATGTTTTTACAAAAAACAAATTTTTCTCAGAATTATTCACAACATATATAAATCGACTCAGTTTTTAACGCTGATTCCGAATCTGATATTAGTTTTAAACTAAAGCGTAGCTTTCTAACGAAACATCGCCTGAAAAACGTCTCAAAATGCACAAAAACTGCATCCAGAAATCAAATTGCCTAGTTTCTCATGATAATTTTGGTGTTCAGACATTCTAGAATGACTCATATGTCCCATGCACGTTTTGCAGCACACATAACTCTCGGATGAAATCCGAAGTTACCACATTTATTTATTAACATATTATCGATAATTACTTTCTTATAAACAAATAACAAACACAGTAATATGAAAAAAAGCAGATCAATAATTATTTTATCACTGGCATTCAACACAAATATAAATCATTGTTTTTTAATACATGACCAATAAAATGCATTTGATTTATCACCACAATTGAAATTAATGAAGAGAAACACTTGGTCGCTAAGTTTTATTTTTAGCGATAATTTATCTCGTATGTTATTGACCACTATCATTATCTATTTGTGATGCACCTTTAAGAACATACGCCTCTTCAATTGAACTTTGACATACTTGTAAACGTCGTGCAGAGTCTCTCTATAAAAAAAAAGTTGCTTTGAAATCCCGTCTGTTCTTTTCTAGCTTTTGAAAATATTCAACATACGTGATTTCCTTCAATTGTGAAAATATTTTGACCATGAGATTGTTTTGAACGATTCATTGTATCATGTTCCACATTAACTGCTATCTGATTACTTCTTCTCCTCTGTAAAACAAAGTTTAAAAGAAAACTATGATTAAAATAGAATAGGACGAATATAATAAACCTTCTGAAAAATAGATTTCAATTGTTTTGACGAAGAATTATTTTGATAATTTAAACTAAATTGGCTGAATTGAGATAATGTTTGGTTCACTGTTTTGTTAATACGCTGACTAATAACATAATCATATGTTGAAATACCATAATAGCCTAATCAAGAACAAAGTTATAAGAATGTTAAAATAACTAAAGGCATTCCTTTTCACATACATAGATAAATATGAAAGCCAAGAAGATATATAGTTAATCCCCATGTTACGATAGAAACAAATGCGATCAACGAAACCATTACTTGAAAAGCAGCCTTAGATGATGGTATCATTAATATAGCATATCGATCTATGTTTAACAAAAAATAATTCAAATAATAATTATTGAAAATTAGAAAAAGCCTCTATCTATTTGAATCATCTATTCACAAGTTATCCTACATGGGCTTCAATAGAAATGATTGAATGACAATAAATCGATAGAAGTTATTCTTTGAGAAAGTACATTGACAATACACATTCTCTAGTTTTAAGAATAATCGTATAGAAACTAATACGAATGTATTTCAAGCCAATATTTTCGTTTTATGTTATATTCCGTAAGCTAATTTTGTTGGTAATTCTTCGTGAGGAATGAACTCTAGCGTGCATATGTTTCATGATTTCTTGGGTAAAGTGGAATAATTTAGACAAATAAAAATTAGCTCTAGAAAAATTCATTAATTTTGAGAAGGATATGCTTTTACTTTGCACAACCACAACTTCTCTTCAAATATTCTAATCGAAACTCTATACAAGGAAAACAAGTAACTGAATACTTGCAATAATAGAAAGAAAATCATGATCAGTATTCTGCTCAAAACAAAACAATATTTGTTCACGTGAAGAATATTTGAGTCTAATCGTTCATACAGCTTCTCTATGTATTTTTCTGTTATTCAAACTGAAAGATAAGTACAGTCAAACTTATGCCTATATTATTCTGAATAGTTTCAGTTATAGATTCTTGAGAATTTTTTTTTTATCATTCATGTTACACATAATAATCAGTGAATAGGTCATTTTTCAGATATGATTATATATTGACCAGTTGTTTTTTCAATTATTTCCCGTATGAAATGAACTTGAATGTAAAAAATTTTTCAAATGAAAATATTCCTAAAAGATTGAAACGTCAGAATCTATAAGTGACATTCATCATCCAAGCCACTAGATTTTAATTATATTGAAATGTTTTCTTTATACTTCTATGGTTCGAGTGCCACTGTTTCGATGGATAAGAGAATAAGTAAGTACAGTTAAAATTATGAAACGTTAGTTGCTCGTAGCTCAACTTCTGATTGTGAGATGTTTAACTGATTATCAAATGTTTTCAGCAAGACAATTTAGAGATGAAAATTCATAACTTACCAGCACCATAGTAGGGTCTTAGACTAAGCAACGATGACGAATCTTGAAATGAACCAATAAATTGCAGCAAACTGTTCATAAAAAGAAAGAAACTGCCAATAACTACCAGTGATAGCATAAAAAAAAACGTTCGATAATTTTTTCCGCCAACACACGTATTAAGCCAAACACAATGATGATCGAATGAATAAATGCATTTATTACATGATGCGCAATGTTTAGCTTTTGCTGTAACTTGTACATCGCACACATGACAATAAAATTCAGTTATAACATGCGTATGTTTATGACGATTAAAATCAGTTCGTGGTCCACGACTTTTAGTTAATACTTCATCTTCAGCCGGATCAATGTAAGTTAATGCAATAAAAACAATAAGAAGCGGAAGAATAACAATTGAAGAAAGAAAAATATTTAGCCATTGCCATGGTTGTGTTGGAATGTTGACACATAATGTGAAATAATTCATTAGTACAAGAAATGCCAGTACAACAATAGCTATTATTTGAACATAATGAAGAGGTAATGTGTATGCATTTACTCGACGTTCACCAAGAGCTGGCGTACTCGTTGGACCACAACTTATGACTGCCATCCATAAACAGAAACGAGGCAATCTAAAAATAAAATTGGAAAAAAAAGAATTAGTTGTTTTCTGTTTCGATTCGATTTTGAACATTTATTATGAAATCGATGCATATTTACTGTACAAAAATCGAATTAACAGTAGAAAGTAAAAGTGAAGAATGGTTGCATTATGACAAATCCTTAAATCAATAATATGGAGATGTTTTTGAAGACTTATTTTACGTATTCATTCGAACTGTTTTTACAACACTCTTATGTCATGTTACTAAGCTTCATTGCCAATAGCAACCAATCGAGTCAAATCTAGATGTCATCATCATGCAGGACTATTAAATATTATATTGATTTACGCTTTTATGGATCAAATCTTCAAAGTAAGAATTAGTGACGTCACTAGGGTGGGGCCATGTGAGGCTGAGCTACATCGCCGGGCTTTGAGTCCCACCATCCTTGTTTTACTTTATCTATTGAATTCTTGAATTGAATCAGTGAATATCATTTAGAGCACTGAAGTCTGAATTTTGAATCGATGAGAGTGTAAATATTTTCTCCATTGATAGTAATAGGATACCATCTGTTCGTTTCTGTAACTATAAGATATTGAAAGCACTAATCATCATTTTATGTTGTGCGTTTATGAATCACAAATCCTGAGGAAAACTAGCGATAAATTCCAATATTCCATAAAGAGATAAATAAAAAATATGCAACCTTGCTATAATGTTTATGGCCTTGGCTCGGTCAACGAGTACATTGGAAGGAGAGATCGGACTGAGCCCGATCACGTCTAAATTCCTGGTGATGTCACTAGTAAGAATGCTGCTATTAGTAAGTGTTATATGGAAAATCAAACTTTAAATAAGAACTAAGATAAAACTATACTATAGGGAGATTATCACTTCAAAATAAAATCATCATTTGTATTCATGTCGGTCTCACAAAGAGATCTTGATAGTAGAAAACGTATTCGTGAATACGGATGACTCCCTCTTAAATCTTTGAGATTCTCTAACATTATTAGCATATTTATCTTCTGTGCAGGTTTTTCAATAGGAATTTGATAGTTTGAGTGTTTTGGCAAGTTTCCTAATGATTAATCATAAATTCAATGGAGCAATTATCAATCGATACTATACGAATACGAAATTTGTTTTTTATATTTGAATTTAACTGTGCTTGTACAAATTAATATTCGAATCAGAAAGAAGACATTTAAAGAATCTGTTCTATTGTTCATTAAGATTGCACTAAGCTGTAATTTCGACCACCAACATCATTTAGACGATAGTCATATGCGTTACTGTATTCAAACGACAAATACAATATACTGAATGTCTTGTTTAATATAAAATATGTCGAAAATTATTGATCATAAAACAAAATCAACTCTGTGATATTCTAAATATTCAGTTTTTATTCAGTTTTTAAAATAAAAGGTAAATGCAATTATATGTATATATAAATATTTATAATGCATCGAAAAGAGTAGACTAGAATGAGTTATTTGGAGATGATTAAATTTTGACACGCGTAGAATTAGTATGTATGTAACCTAGGCGAAGATAAGCATCAGCACCAATCCTTGATATTTGCTGAAGATTTAAAGAACCGGCAAAAAATTTCGCGTAGAGACGACAAATAGGAAGACCAAATCCATAGCCGTACATTTGCTTCGATCTAGAATGAAAACATTTGTTATTTCACAGTCCATTTCTTTGTTTTTCAAGCTTACGAGTGTACCATACGTTCTTGAAAATCTGATAAAACATCGATTTCTTCTATTTTTCCTTTATTGGCTTCATCTGTTTCCATTACGTTACCTATGAGAAAAAATAATGAGACAAAGAATTCCAATCTGTTTCTTTGTATTTAATTACCAGTAAACATATATCGAAATATTTCATCATAGCTTGCATTAACTCCACCACCTTCATCTTTAATAGCAAACGTAAAGACTTCATCAATAGGATCAGATGAAATAACAACTTTACATAATGGTTTATCACGATTGTCGTCGAAATATTTTTTAACATTTTGTATATTACCAAATGATACTTTATTATATTCAACAATAGCACGCATAGAATTTTTCAATAGTTCCCGTAGAATATATTCTACAATATGTGGAAAAAATGGTATAGGCTCATGTATATTATTTTCTAATTCAATATGTGGTACAACAGTATAGGTTTCAAAACATATTGAAGAAACATCATGAATACATTGTTGAGCTGCTTTGGCAGGTGAAAATTTCATAGAAATAGCGCCACGCCAATCTGAATTCATTTGATTGCTTTTCTGTTGTTTATGTAATTCAAGATAATGTTCAGTAAGTAAACGCATTGAGAGACGTTTATGTAAAACATTATCAAGAAAACCTTTCAGTACTTTATAGGTTTTAAAATATTTTTGTGCTTCATTACAACCAGTTGATAATAATCCAATAACATCATTATTTTGTATAAAGAATCTATTTATAAATTCATAAAATTTTTCTTCATCATTGATTGTTTCAATTTTAGAGAAGCTAGCTAAATTTTCAAAAGCTTTTAAATAACGTTCGTGTAAAGATAATAATGTTGGATTAGCAGCAGGTAAAAATGGGATTGATTGAAAAGAATATAAACAATGTGCTAAGCGTACTAATAATTGATCGCGAAGATCTGATGCTCTTTTGATTAGATCAATGGGTGTCGAATATTGTGGTGAACAAGATTCGATCATATTATTTGGAAAAGTATATTCTATGGGCCGTTGAGAATATTCAATGAGTTCATTTTGAGAAGAAAATTTTGATAGTTGTTTAACTATTCCGGAAAGAATCGGGGGTTGAAAGTTACCAGTAGATGATTTAACTGTTGTTGATAGATAACGATAAAATGACATTTTTTAAATGAATTTATATTGTCTATTTATTATAAATATTTCAGCTTTGCTTCATCAATATTTGCATCTTCTAGTATCTATAAATAAATCAAGAAGTATTTTCCTAAGAGCATATCTCTTGCTTTGATTTACAAGTTTCGATGGATTATATAATCAGAAAAGAAAGAACAAAATCATGAATTGATGATAATCTAAGAACAACAGAATGAATTGATTGAATAATAGAAAAAGTCTGAGCGTAAATATATTATGAGCGAAATCGAAGTTTTTACTGATCCAAAGATTAGGATCATCTGCAGAAAATTTTTACAATGCTATGATATGTATTTGAGAAGTAAATGAATTATGATCTATTTTTGAATCAATAGAAGATTTTGAACGAAAATCTATTTGGTTAAACATTTTATGATTACAAGGTCTCTTGTTGATTTCGATTCAGAACATCATGTCTAAAAAACTCGTACAGAAAAAATGATTCATGTACGAATACCAAATGTGGTAGGCACAGATCGAATCCAACAGCTTTAGAACCAGATGTCGCTAATGCATCAATATATGCTTATAGTACATGCGTTACTGTATGTGAATAAAAAATACCTCTATATAGCTATAATATGTTTCGAGTAAAACAAGCATACGTTTTTGAATTCTCATAAATTGTTCCCAGTGAAAGCTTTTATAGAACATCATAAACGTATAGTACGTTAAGATAAGAATGTCTACATTTATTTGTTTTAAATGATTTAGAAGGAGTGCTTTTAGCGTTAGTGACCTGCCATTTTTAAAGAAACAACGCACAAGAATTAAGCTAAAAACTACTAATAAGCAACTTTCATGGATTACTCAAATTCCTTCGTTCTGCAATTGCTTTGAACGTTTCGTCTTATTTTCATTCTCAAGATAACTAATTATCAGGATTCTCAATGTATATATATTAGAAAAGTCGTTTAGTTTATTGCTCAATATTTAAAAAGAACTATCAGAAAAGTATTCTTTTCTCAAGAAAAAACTGAAGTGCGATATTTTTATTAACTACAGTATATTCAGTCACAGTGGAGTCTATGATAAAATTTAGAAAAAAAGAAAAGACGTCATATTCAGGCATGCGACATTTCGATAATTGAGCCTGGTACGTAATTTCCTCCAGATTGAGAATATCCCATGCCTTCGAATAATTTTCTTGAAGCGTTCCAAGTAAGTTGAATAGCATCTTTGTGACCTATATTGAAATTAGGATTTCCTGTACCGATCTATATATGTAAGGGAAAAAAATCAAATTTCGATACAATTCATGTACATTATCCATAGTAACAAACATACTTGATAATGCTGCATCATCTCAAGTTGTCCAGTTTCTACTGAAAACGATCCATTCAATAGATATTGACCAACATTATCTACGCCACAGCCATTTAGTGTTTTGGTCATTGGATTGAAGACAATTTGTTGTTGAAATGGTCCGAACCACTGATTATATTGATAATATCGATATAGCCATAGGCCGGACACAAAAATGTTCTCAGCTGCTTGATAACCGTTCTGGTTTTCTTTTGCAGGATTCTATACATACAGAATAACAACGACTTCAAAATCTTGTGATCCTGTAAGACATCACTTACCATATAAGGAACTTTATTTGTTTCAATCGATGTTTCTCGATGTTTCCTTTCAATCCGTTGACTACCATCGACTATTCCTGATGGTTTCTGCTGTGGAGGATCTTTCTCAGATTCATCAGCTTCATCCTTAAAGAAGATATTTTTAAAATCATAAATGTCAACAACCAGTTGCAATTTTATATTACCGATTCGATTTTTTCTTCATCGTTTTCATCGTGTGTTTTATTCACCGTCATAATATTTAGTCCAATACCGAAATTAAGATCGTTTGATTATTGAGTAAGTTCACGATTTAAATCTTGAAATTTCTTTTCATACTCTTTGTTGCCCACAATACGCTTAAACCAAGTGGCTTCAATGAAAGTGCTGATATATTCAAGACATTGAAGTAGAAATGTTTCGAAACGATTAAGTGCCTTGTGCATTGCTTCGTTCAAACACTTCGATAGATCTCTTTGAGCTAAAAACCCGATCAGTGTATCAATACGTTCACTCAACTGCTCGCATTGTTTTTTGTTGATCTCAACTCGTTCAGTCGTTTCTCGAATATCAGTCGCAATTTTATAGATATTACTTAATATAGGTAATGACTTTGGGACTGATGTCATTGCTATTGAGAAAGTATCGAACGTGGAAGGTGCATCCATATTGTTGGAATAAGATATTGTGTCAATGTTGTTGTAGTCGAACAAACGGCTGTCTAATCAAATAGTGTACAATATTAAATCAAAGATAAAAGCACATGGTTATTTATGTTTTTATTTACCAATTTTATCTGATGGTTAGATGTTTGTTTTGGTGAGTAAATCATTCATGCTTAGTGATCATTTATTGTATAGTGCAATATTTCATCGTGTATCTAGATAAATATCGTTTTTGTTTCTTAATGTCATATTTTGCCGAGCACGTGATTAGATAGGTAAATTATTTATTGATCATATTCGAGAGCACTTGTCAGTCCAGGTAAGATTTTTGTTTACCTAGTTATACACTGTATCATTCATCGTGCCAAAAGAAAGTAAAATCTATTTTCTTACAGAACGTAGTGTAATAAGAACATTTTCTTAGTAATAATTTTTCGATCGTAATTCAGATTTTTACCAATATGATTTTAGTGATAACTTGGTTCAAGCGAAGATTCATAAATAAACACGGTTACTCTCGGTGTGTTAGTTTCTATATGACAAACTATACGATCACTACCGATTAGTCATTTCTCAAGAAGAAATAGGAAAAAACATACTGAGACTCGTCCTCTAGATGAAAGTCTTACATCATACACGCAATTGAATCGTGAAGTCATCGCTCCAAAGCCAACAATAGGGTTCTCGTTTTTGTAGACTATCGACTTGTTTTCTTGATTGTTCGTTCATGTGATTACATACTTAGGCGTCGGTCTATTGAATTTATAGCAACTTCATCATCTATGTATGATAGTAGCAAAATTAGATTTTCAGACAATAACTTGAAAAATAAATTCACAAAAGTGAATAAGTGTCAGTTATTGTTCCTTTACAGATCATATGTTTATTGAATGAATTTCATGTAACGATATGAGCTGAATAAAAGGCCGGGAAAATGATATCATATAAAAAAAAATGTACAAAAATTATTCAGAATCCGTATATGAAGAAATAGGATTTAACCTTATGCAAATAGTTGGATTTGTAAGTGGAATTTTAATTAAACTTCGCGGCACTTTGAGAGCCTTCAATGGTACAGTCTAAGGATATGGGAATGATCTCCTCAGATGAACGTTTTTGCTTGCTTGATCAGGATAGAGCTGAAGATTGGTTCCTAGTACATGACTTTCTTGCTGAAAAAGTTGCTGCTGATGAACAAGAACGTCTAACTAGGAATAAAGTCCAAAAAAGATCTTTTTTATCGAGAAAAACAAATCGTATTATACTTAAAACTAATTTATTCGCGTTAAAAATACTCCTATACTACAATAATATAATACAAGCGAAGCGTTGAAAAGGCTATCGCTTTTCAAGAGAATATATGCCTGAATAATATTGTCCATATTTTAAATTCGAGAATCATAGCTTGAGTATTCAAGAGCATCGGTGATATATAGTAAGCAATTGCATCATAGCCATGACGCACGTTTATTGGAATGATTTCGAAGCTAATGTAACTATACAAGACGAATGTAATCTTTGAGAAAAGTGGTGACACGACAGTAGTTGAGCGCTCATTAAACAAGTGATTAAAGAATATAAGAAAATAATTTTAGTTGAATGAATCAGATTCACATAAAAAATAGAAGAGAGCTCTTGCTCGTTTAAAAAATACGGTTTACCCCCGATTTGTCCTGATTGGCTCCATTTAAATTTTTCTTAACTCGTTCTATTCCGAATTTGTACCTATCTCAATTCGTTCCATGCTTAATTGGCATATAATTTTTCGGAATGTCGTAATTATCCCCATCTACTGAATGCTAAGTATACTAATCACGATGCTGTATGTCTCGTTGATCTTCCGAAGTACGAAAAAAAAACTTAGAAAATAGCGAACACAAAGAAAAGTGCTTTTATTTCTCTAGTAAACCAAATAACCCATGTTTAAGTTCACACATAGCGAACGTCCAGAGCCTGTGTTGAACTTTAAAGGGCATCAATATACGAAAAAGCAGGAAAATAAAACTGGTCAAGAAAAAGAACAATCAAGAGAGTAATAGCTTTAGTGTAATCTTATTTTACTTTGATAATAAATAGTTCTTTCTCTATAACGTATTATATCATTTTACAGGCAATCAGGGACGAATTGGGGCTAAACCCATTAATGAGCGCTCAACTGTCGGTGTACCAAGAAAAATACTAACAAATCATAATTGCTTTAAAAAAAAACTAAAGAAACATACTGAATGAATCCAACAGGAGAATATGAGCTACTGACAGAGATGGGCAAGTCAGCGTTTTTTCGACTCAAGTCAAGTCAAGTCAGTTTCTGAAAATTTCAAGTCAAATCAAGCCAAGTCATAGCTAAGCCAAAGAAAATTCCAAGTCAAGTCAAGTCAAGTCTGATTTCAAGTCAAGTCAATTTGAGTCATAATTCATTCAAAAAATCATCAGGTGAAGTCATTTTTTGACTTGACTTGCCCATCTTTGATTTATTATTTGTATTTTTCTTCTACATTTCAAATTAGAGTTCAAAAATTCAATTAATAAAAGTTCTCTATACATATAATTTTTGACTTGACTTGAATTTCTCGGTACGACTTGTTGCAAGTCAAGCCAAGTCATTCTGAAAATTTTCAAGTCAAGTCATGACCCATCACTGACTTGAATCAAGTCAAGTCAAGTCATGAGTGTTTACAAGTCAAGTCAAGTCAAGTCATAGTCCATTCAAAAAAATCATCAAGTCAAGTCTGACTTGACTTGACTTGACCCGATTCAAGTCATTTTTTGACTTGACTTGCCCATCTCTGGCTACTGATAAAAAATAGAATACCATGAGCAAACATTTTTTCGCAAATCACGTTGTAAAAAGATCCAAATATTGATTATATAGCCAAGATTACCCTATACAAGAATAACTGGTTCTTCGTATCGAATAATTAAGAGCTGAATTTTACTGAGTTGACCGATGAGCGCGATATTCATCATTGACTAACAGGAAATGTTGATGAATTTTCAATTTCCTATTAGAATTCCTGAACGATCTTCATCGAAGCATGATTGAAATGTCAACTGGATGTCATAAACTGTTTCTCGAGAATTATTTGGATTTGACAGAATGTGATTGCAACAAAGAAAAAACTTATTAGTAACTTGTTAGAGAGATGTACACTTCACAGAAGTTCATCAGCTAATTAATATTGAACTAATGAAAGCGAGCATTACAATTAATTGTCAATCGAACTTCGTCGTAGTCAATACGTCAAAGCCATTAAATAATTTTCTTCGCCACACAGTTATGTTCGCACCACACTTGAGTCTGCTATTGTCAGCACATAGAGAAACTATTCAAGTGTCTTACTCACTGGCGGGTGATAACGAATAATATACAGATGCCTGAAACAAATACTTGCACAACTTGTTAGATTAGTGTTTTGTGAAGCATGTGCCCTACGCAAATATTTTCTCTAAACATTGATAGCATACGATGAATACTGTATAGTTTGATATTTTATTCGATCACTTCTTAAAGAAATACGAGATAACGATCGTTCTGTTATGGATATCACACGATTTGTGACAACATTAGGCTCAATGTATTTTAAATGTCCCAGACGAAAAAGTTTGAGCTCATCAATAATTTACTCATCAAATTGCTTGTTCATGTGTGACTTGATAAGGTTCGCTTGCCATCATTACCTATATATCGCTTACTCTTCGCTCTTGTATAATTATGCATCGGTCATTAACTAATGGCTTACTCTTACGAGACTAAGACTGATTAAATGCTTTTCATACGTTTAACATCAGGATCATTAGATAGTCACTCTCATGATTGTGGTACATTTTTGTGACAAACAATTAAAAAGAAGTGTTAAAGTATATAGGGTGCGTATTTTCACCCGTATTTTTTATCGTGACAGGCATTTCAATTTCTCAGAGATTTCGGTAAGAGCTTTTGTTATTGGGAAAAAAAGATGTGTTTTATGTGTGACGATGAAATTGAATTTCATGGTGCCATTCTTCAATTTTTACGACTGAGCATGCCAATTTGTGGTAGTTGTTGGCCAGCTCGATAAAAACAACCGTTTTCGAGCCTGCTTTGATCAGTATTGACAAGATGCAAGATTGAATCAGCACCCACTTCAGCAGGAGAACCATCGGGAGCATTATTTGTCATATCGGTGGCGCATAATCCTGGACACACGGAAAATGCAAGTATATTTTTGGTATCAAACCATTGACGTGCTTCAATCCGGGTGAGAGAAATAACTGCCGCCTTTGTAACGCTGTAAATTAGATATAATGTTTTTGGATTGTAACCTAGTTCACCAACAGTATTGGTTCCAACAGCTGAGATAAAATCTTCGACAAGACAATCAAGCTGTTCTAAGTTCAATGTCGACGAAGAGTATTTATCTTGAAGATCTTTTGAAGCCTCATACAGTACAATTGGACCACATGCACTACTCACATTGATCACACGGCCATTCTCTCGTATGAGAGGAAGCAAATGTTCATTTAATGTTTTCATACCATAATAGTTAGTCGAAAACATTTTTCGGGCTGTATCAATCGTGAATTCTAGATCTCCAATAGCAGCATTATTGATAACTACATCTAATCGACCGCCATGCTTACATTTGATCTCATCGATCGCAGCTAGAATACTTTCCAATGATGTCACATCTAAATGAAGCACACAGACATTGTTTGGGCAGCCAAGTCGGGTGAGCGCATCTTGTCCTCGTTTTAAATCACGACTACCAAGAAGAATAACAGTATTAGTGAGTGATGAATCTTTCGCGAGCTTTTTCACAACCTCAAAACCTATACCCTTGTTTGCCCCCGTAACAAGAATAATACGTTGTTGACTTGTTAATGACATGCTGAGAGTAAATAGTGATAGCGAAGAAAGAACGAACGCAGCATCTTATCATTAAGCAAATGTGCAGATAAATTTCATCAACATGAGACAACGGCCGTCATGATTAGCCATATTTATGCGTGTCATATACATGTGTGTGCCAGTGGCTGGTACAGCAGCGTTACT
This sequence comes from Rotaria socialis, assembly GCA_905331475.1. Lineage (NCBI taxonomy): Eukaryota > Metazoa > Rotifera > Eurotatoria > Philodinida > Philodinidae > Rotaria > Rotaria socialis. The sequence goes on along the minus strand of CAJNYU010000683.1, from coordinate 143,067 downwards.
TGCACTGGTAAATATTGGTCACTGCAGCGGCATAATAAATGGCAGTCTCTTTATTTTGTCAAATACTCATTCAAAACAGATTCAGAATGTAATAGGTCTATGAAAATTACTCATAAATTGTGGCTATAACTTTAGAACAAAAACAAATTAGTGAAAAGACACTTAAAGGCTCAGCGAACAATGATATTATTTAGTACAGATAGCAGCTGCTTCTAATTTCTTGTTCTGTCGAAAAGAAGAATGGTGAATAAGGCCTAAAATCGACGCATTGATTTTATTTTTGAAATACCACTGTAAAAGCTGCATAGGAAGATAGAAATCAAAACGGTAAATATTTTAGAGCTATTTTTATGTCTATTAGCAGCCGACTCTGTGTCATTTTGAACATTGTTTGTAATAGAATTTATTCGACTAGTCTTGAATACCATTTCCCAAAGACTTCTACCCATATCTGAATTTCGCACGATTAATATTGATTAAAAATGATTTCTAATTCATTTCACTGTCGTAGTTTCTGTTGATTTTGCCACCACTAGATAAGAACATTCATAAAGAGCAACAATCATACCTCGCACTATTAACGTCGTATCCGGGACTCAATAGATTAATCAATCGTTTTTTTTTTCTATGTATCAATTGTCTCATGAGATGATTTTTTCATCGCTAACAATCCTATACGTTTATAGTTGAAAGAAGAAAACACAAATATTATCGACATGAAATAAACTATAGAAATATTGACCGAAGATTTCATAGTCACAACGAAGTATTTTATTTTATTCTGTTAATATGTCAACTTTGTCGAATACGAATCGAAAAACATTCTATCTTCAAGTAAAAGTTGAAAATAATTCTCTAGAAAATTAAGTCTATTTATTGATTTAATCTAATCATAAGCGAACAACATAAGAAAAATATGTGTAGAGAAAGAAATTTATCTGGTTATGTGTATACACAAGAAAAATAAATCGACTTTGTTTAATCAAAATTAGATTCACCCAATGTAACAAGACGTATTGTATGATTTGTTGCTACAATGAAGTTTTCTTCTTCTAATGCTCGTACAGCATCATCGAACATATCACGTGTAATACGTTCATCACTTCGTTCACGCATATCATTAAATACTATATCCTTTTTGATTGGTTCTGTACTCAGTGTTGATTTACGTTCTTTAAGGTAGCGTTTCAATGTTTGAGCAAGATCAGCACGAAGTCGCCGTTCACCAGCACTGATACCTGTTGTTAAAATTGCAACATCGACACGACCTGTTTTAGGATCAACTGCCTACGGAAAATAGAATAAGACGCTGCTGAAATTTTAGAAAGTATAAAATACATACTGCTTGTTTTAAGGCTTCACGATAAAGTCTAGAAAGGCAAACATAATCCATGAAGAAATGAAATCTTCGATCTCGCTTACCGTTTGCCTTCTTCAACGTCGAGTTCTTCGACTTTATCAGAAAGTCGAATCTTGGCATGCGCTTCAGCAAGACGAATCAATGATTCAAGTTGTCGAGGATATGCAGAAACTTGTCCTTTGCCACTGCCAACTTTACGCATTTCAACATATCTAAATATTCAAAAACATTCGAAAATAAAATAATATTACTCTTTCAATTAATTACTAACGAGCTAATAAGAAGTTTTCCAGCAGCTTCAGTTAAATGTGGACTAACAAATGTGCGTGCATACGAAATGTAATCTCGAAGTAGATCAGCATCCTATAAGAGAAATGTATGATATTTTCGTCTGCTTGTTCAAATGAGATAGGAAATTTACCATAGCATCATGTGCACTTTCACCTTCTTTACCATATTGATACCACGAAGCTAAATGTTGTGCTAATCGTCGATCATATGCTTCATCTTGTGGATCAAGTAATAGAAAGATTAAATCAAAGCGTGAAAGTAATGTTGGTGGTAATTGAATATTTTCAATAATTGTTTTCGATTTATTCCATGATGATTCAATGGGATTAGCTGCTGCTAGTACTGATGTTCGAGCGTTCAATGTACATATAATACCAGCTTTAGCTATTGATAATGTTTGTTGTTCCTATGCATACATTATCTTGTTAAATACAATGATAATTACAAAACATTTTTGAACTTACCATAACTTCATGAAGGATTGATCGAGCACTTTCACTCATTTTATCAAATTCATCAATACAACAAATACCATTATCAGCAAGAACTAATGCACCACTAGAATTTTAGAGTATTTTTAATTTATTAAATAATCTATGAAAATATTTCTCTCACGTTTGAAGAACAAGTTGACCAGTTTCAGGATCTTTTGTTACATAAGCTGTAAGACCAACTGCACTTGTACCTTTACCATTAGTATATTGAGCACGTGGTACCAAACGAAAGATATATTGTTGTAATTGTGATTTAGCTGTACCAGGATCACCACACAGTAAAACATTAATTTGTGATCGGCAACTTTTTCTGCCGGCATCAGTAAAAGTTTTTTTTGTTCCACCAAATAATTGTAATAAAATGCCTTTTTTGACATCTTCATGTCCGAAAATGCTTGGAGCTTAAAGCGAAAGAAAAATTCGATTATTCTATATATTGATTATTTTAGAAGCATACCAATTGCATTCGATAGTAATTCATAAATATCAGGTCGTTCCGACAAATTACGAAATTGAGCTAAGCGATCTTTTGAAAATTTTGATGAACTAAATTATGCGAGAAGATTCGTGTGATGAAAGTGAAAAATAGCAATGGCAATCTGTACCTTGCTTCTTCGTCATCATTTGCTGCTTGTTCACCATTTCCACCTTCAGCTGTAAATGTTTTATGACGACGAAAATGAATTACATCAATAAATGTACGATATACAGATCGAACATTTCGTGTTTTAGGATTGATTCGAACTGGTACTGCACGAAATATACCAGTTACTTGTACACTGAATTTAAAAAGGAAGCAATACAGCAAAAATTCATGATCCAAAATCTCGAAAGTCAAGCGTTCATCTCAAAAAAAAAAAATTCTATAGGCAATCATAAATACTAACTTAAGTTTGAAGTAATTTTTCAATCAGATAAATTAAACGAATTGAATACTCTAACTTATTTATTATGGCTGAATCTCAACGTAGAATCAACAGATTCTTTTGCGATGGATGAAAAAACGATGTCGAGCGACTTACCGATCACCAGGTTGTACAGCATCGACAAGATCATTATGTGCCACAACAGTGACTGTTACAGGTGTTTGACCAGCAGGCATTTCATCTACACGAGAAGAAAAAATGATGTGAAATATATTTTTTACCAGCCATTTTCTTACCTGGTGTTTCTTGTAATTTAATAAATTGTTTGTCGGCAAATAATGATCGATTATGAATAAGTTCAAATGAATGTGCTGTATTACATGATGTGCATACTGTTGGTTCAGAAATTCGACCACGATCAATTTCAACTTGAACATGAAAACTACATGTATTACATGAAAAATATGCTGAACGCATTTCAGGCATAATTAATGATGATCGAATAACCATGCCTGTTAGACTGACTAACTTATCGATGTCTAAATTAAATTTTATCATTATTGTTTATTCTATAAGAACATATAGTTTTTCTTCAAACCTTCTGGGTCCAAACAACGCATGTTTCTAAACATATCAACATTATAGGGTCGAACTTGAATTTGATGTGGAAGTGTATCATCTTCATAAATTGTAAAAAACAATTCATTAACAGCAATATCAAATATAGGTATAACTTCTTGAGGATACGCCAGTAATTGATGATACATTATTTTATCGATCTGTTTCATATGTAAACAATCGACGTTAAGAAATGGACGTTCAAGTAAATGAATTTCTTCAAGTTTTTGCATATAATATGGTTTAGCTGGATCAACACCTTCGAGATTTGCTTCTTCAACATTTAAATGAAATTTTTTCAAAAATGATATAAATCGACGTTTACAATCATTAACATGTACATCAGTACCCCAAATAACAACTTGATTATCTGCTGTATTTACATCAATATCACCTTCCTATATTTTTAAAATTTTTATTTATATTTTTTTAAAGAAAATAACTTACTAATTCATCTTGCTCATTAACTAAACGTAATTTTCTTGCACTACCAAGATCCGATCGTACTCGTGATGGTGTTGACATTGGCGTACGACCACTTGGACACATATTACTATGTGCAGGTGACGTTGTAAATGTCATTGGCGAGAAAGGCATTCCTTAAAAATTCATTCATTTCAAATAAACTAAATTTTCGCGAGTAAGAAATAATCAGTCTCTTTTTCTAATACTGTGTATGAGAAAATTATTTCACTACACACATAAGGACAGATTTCGCTACCAATAAGATTTTAATTTATATCTGAGATCTGTAAAAAAAAGTCGTTTCGATATTCAGTCAGATCTTTTTGAATTTTTTCAACATAACAAAATTTTTACATTCTAATCAGAATTCTCAATCAAAGAAATTACGATGTCTCAGCATACTTTCAAAATTATTCGATAAAAGACTTTTTTACAACAACGAACCTCGATTCTTATTTGGAGTGCGGCCTGGTGTAAAAGGCATTTGCAGAACAGAACTTGGTGCTGGGCTCGGAATAGGTTCATCTTCTTGTAATGCTGTTAATGGATTTCGTTTTTTAGCAGCTAAATAAAATACGCAAATAGATTTAATATTCTCTAGTAAAAATATCCTACGTGTTCGTTGTGTTGATCCTGGTGTTTGTTTAGCTGGTGTACGACGTTGTTTCGATGGCGTATCATTGGATTTCAATGGAGTAGTCATCTAGAAATAAAAGACATTTGTTCGATTTTATTTTCATTTTCTGATAAATTATAGTATTGTATTGTCGATTTTATTTTTTCAGATAATATTCGTTTCAAGTTTACGTGTAATAGTAACAAGATGTTCATGCATAAGATTTGTTTGTTCATGAATTGAATCAAGTTTCTGTTGCAAATTAATATTTGTTAATATTGCTGAAAAACGCGATGAATCAATTAATGAAACAATTTGTTTTAATATTAAAATAACTTCATCGTGTAAACGATGATCTAAACAAACAGAATTATTATTATTATTGTTATTTGATTGATTATTATTTGAACGTATTAACATATTTAATTTTAACATATCACTTGAGGAATCATTTAATGGTTTAATTATTTTTTGTTGAATATATATTAAACGTTGAACAATAAATTGAATATTTTGTAAAAGATTATTTATACTATGCATACGTCTATCGGAACTTGTATCCATATGGATTAACAAACGAATAATATCATCTAAATATTCATTGATTGTTTTAGATAAATTAATTATTGATTGAAGATTATTATTTGAACAACATTGTGTTAATGCACATGGAATAAGTGATGGTGCTAGCTTCATTGTGTCGTTTGCTGATGGCATATTAAGTGAGGTTGATGGACAATATGAAAGAAGAAGTTCACCATTTAGCATAGGGTGATTTGCATGAGATTCGAGAAATGCTGTCATATTATGATTATTTGTTGATATATTCATACCATGAATCATTGAAATGTCTGGAGCTATTGCTGGATTACATGATGGAATAGAGGGACCCGTTTTAGAATAGAGATCAAATGGGCACATATCAAGAAAAAAATCGAGTGGAATTAAAGATGATTTAGACATGATTGTTACTTTGAATGAAGAATAGAATAGAATGTTTATATCAAGAATACAAAGTCGTCAATGATGTATAGTTAAAAAAAGACCGCGAACAAAGAACATAATGGAATTAGTTTGTGCGACGAATTTTACTTTTGAAGACTTGTCTTATTCTTTTGATTAATTTTTTTCCTGTAATTATTTAAATAGTTTAACAAAAAATTTCAAGAAAACACAAAAGAGGTCGCACATATACTTCTATACGTTAGATATGTATAATGATATCTGAGAAATAAGTGTATGATTTGAACTTTTATTTTATATACTTTTTGCCGTATTGATAAAAATCTATTTAAAGTATATGATTCATCATTTCGAACTCAAAATGCTATTATAGAAAAAAAAAACTTAAAATTTCTCAAAGTATCGTAAAAATGCTCTAGAGTGATAGAGCTTGAAAATCTGAAAGCTTCTTACGTTTGAATGATCATTAAAATCAATTTGGATCATAGAGAAATTGGTTTTTACTAGGTTGAGCAAAAAATACTGCAATTATACATTCACCCCAGTTGGGGTAAATATGTGAAGATTTTTCTTGTAGTGCTCATTTTGTGAGCTTTTTAATGAATATATGGAATTGAGTCATAAAATTAAGAATAGTTCAGGGTGATAGAAAAGACTTTGAGCTATAGATTGATGAAAAAATAATTGAAAAATGAGGTATTCATTTTTCACAAAATAAGATTTTTGAAACCTATAAAAATTGGTTGGGATTATAATTGCATTTACCTCAACGACATCAACGTGTTTATACATTAGACCCAGCGCAGGGATGAGTGCATACATGAAAAATTGAGCACAAATAATACTCTGTGGATAGCTCTATGCCCAGTATTTTGAGTTGTTTTTTTCATCTATCGATAGTGCAGATACGGAGCTAGGTATCTTGTGAAGAAAATTTTAAAAAATAACGAAAAATGAAAAAGTTATAGGAGTTATGCTGGAATCGACTGTTTTCTATTTTACAATTGCCCCAGGTTACTCTATTACTTTCGAAAAATCTACGCAATAACTGTTTCAAATGTAATTTGTTTAGATATCCATCACTAATTAAAGCGATCTAATAAATTTCTAGACTAACTTTTACTATTGCTTGGAAAAATTCTTCATGTTTAATCCGGCTGAATTGTGTTCATCGCATACCTATTTTTTTGAAATACTCGACACTTTAATCAAATAACAAAAGCGGTTTCCTAAAACTATCAATTAACCTGTGAAAGTTATATGAAGAAGCAAAACAATATCTAACATTTTGAAATTTTATTCCTACTAAGATTATGTCATCTTTATTTCATATATCAAACATTATTAAGAGTCTACTAAATAATTTGTTTGTAATCAAAAACTTAAATATATGAAAAAAAAATTGGTAAAAAAAACAAGCTTTTTAACAAAAATAAAGAACTATGAAACAATGATTTTTTCTTGATTGATGATTGGCGATGAATACATTCAACTCTAAACAAAACAAGATGTTAATAGGGATATTCCAGGTCAACAAATCCTGGCCGGTTCCCGCAGATAAACACTGAAAATTGACGGAACATGGAAACAGCATTCCGATGACTGGATCATGACATCGAATTCCTCATATTTTCGGACGGAAATGGTATGTTTCCTGCGGGGTTTTTCACCGGAAATTCACGGAATACTACTTCAGAAATAATCGTCCAGGGACCAGAAAGATTTTCAGAAAAATTCAAAAAATTACAAAAAAAGACATTACGTGTCGAATACTTTTTCGTAGTCAATACAATACAATCGATCAAATAATATTTGTTCTCTTTTCACTTTGACAAAAAAAATAGCGAAATAGAAGCTGATAAAATAAAACATGATGACATAGGAAATGATTATAGATATGAATGAAATAAAACTCAACCAAAAAGTCAATCTTTCATATAAAACATAAATATATTTATTCATTATGTTTCATTTTGATGCAACTAAATTTTTAAAGTCTTATATTTAATGATAAGGTTTTCAAGTTTAGCGAGAGTTTGTTGATGGCCTATATTCGACTTCATGATGCACTGAAACAGAAAAGTATATTGAAATAATGAAATGGCATCAGCTTATTTTAGAATTATTGAGATCTCAGGGTTATGTTCAATGTTAACCACTAAATCTTCTAATTTTCAACAATCAGCCATTATTACTGAGCACAAAGAAAATGATTCGAATTAATACTCTACTTTTAAAATTCGATGGTCTTACTGCCGAATTGCTTCGCTTTATAAAAAGTACTAACTCTATATTTCAGACATGTAATTATTTCGCCTGTATTTAACATCGGATATGTCGAAGTCCATATATGGCCGTATACGGTCGTAGACTACCGTGCTTGTTTGGTCTGGGAAGATGAATGAACATAGCTACGTCTAGGTCTTTGCTATACACCCAAATCGTAAACGTGTAGAAAAACTCTTTGTATTGGTTCTTTTGAATATTTAGCACACTCTTATAGAATTGTTATTTCAAGTCCATTCATTAAGACAATGTAGAGCAGAAGCAACCTGACAATGACTCTTGAGAAGAATCGAAACTAGTTGTGACTTTCTATTCACATAATATACACACAATCACATCCTCACTAAAAGCATGACTTTTATCCAAATTGACATCCTCATTCAGATAGGACTCATTCCGAATTAGTTTATTCTTGAGTTGTTGTACAAAAAGTAAAGATAAGACCAAGAATGAATTTTTATTTTTCACCGTCAGAACATCATGTCCGTCCTCTCATTACATCAATGGCTTATAATCTGGCATAATACCGGAAAAATTTGCACTTGCTAAGGGACAACCATCACCAGTAATTCCACCTGTTCCCCACCATGTTGGAAAGTTGACATTATTGTTTGTCAATGCAAAAAAGATTAGCAATGCACTTACAACAACGCCACAACTCATTGAAGCCGAAAACACAAATGCGTATCGCTTCCACCAGTCATGTGCATATCGATAGAGTATAAAATTGAATAGAAATCCAACGATGAGCCATGATGTATATTCACCAGGTGGTGCCGTTGGTATGGCGCTAGTGGCAGAAAGCATGATTGGGAAGTGTACGTATTGGAGCCACTTGGTAGCTGGATACTTTTTACGTAAAATCCAAACTGGCACAGGCAAGAATGCACCGATCAGAAAACCGAAAAGCAGTGGCCAATAGACTGAATTTGGACCAAAAATTTTCAGTGGACCTAAAAGAAAAACGAAGAACTACGATTCTATCTTCATTGATGGTTTCTTCTTAGTTAGCAACGAGTAAATATTCGAAAGAAAAATAATCTTCTCTCGACTATTCTCTTATGGTCATTATTTTCGTCATATATCTTTCTTTATGGGCTCATAACAATGGCATATCTAATCAGTTTCTTAACGAGTAAATCTGTCCTAGGTAACCTTGATAAAGAATTATGACTGCTCTCCGTTACCTATAGCACCCCAGATAATCGAAGCCGAATAGAAAGTGGTTGAAATTGGACATCTCCATTCAATATTTTTCTCTGTACAAATATTTGGAATCGTTTCGATGAGATAAATAGCAGTCACAAAATTGACAATACAAGCAACAACAGTGGCAACAATTTGTGTCATAAACATGATACGCGGAGGAATCTAGAAGTGAAAGGTGTTTTTTAAATTATCTCTTTTTCTCTTTGTTGTAGCAGTAGTCCTCACTTTCATATAATGACCAAGTTTTAGATCGGAGAGAAAAAATAAACCTTGAACCTGTGTGATATATGCGTACGTTTTAAATGTAACATTAGCAATGGGATCACCGGGCATGATCACACCAGCTATGAATTCTGTAAGAACATTGAGTCCTATAATCAAGCAATAGAGCACATATACCATTCCTATTAAAACATTTTTACCCATTGTGATATTGGCAACTGCTTGCATGATTGCATTTGGTAGAAGAAAAATAAATCCAATAATCACAGCTACTGAAAAAAAATCAACCATGAGAATAAGAACTAATTACAAGTACTTGAATACATACGAAAAAGCATATACCACGGCATAAATCCACCAACTTGACAAACGATCAATGCGATAGCGAAGCCAACAATGAATACAATTATATACCTGTAACGAAAATTTAACGACAGATTTGAACATGACTATGAAGCATACCACCATTCTGGTGCTTCAGGATATTGAGCCATCAATGTGCCATGAATATCGTCAACAACATCGGATATTGATGAACGAAATCGATTGAAGATATCTTTACCTACAAGTTAGAAAACGCTCAAAATCATTTGTAATTACGTCAAAACTTCTAGTAAAAATACCTTCATTGAGACAAGTATGAACAAGAATGCAAGTAGTACCAGCAAATCCAATAGCATAGTTAAAAGCAAATATAGCTGTTATACGCGGCTGGCCTGAAAGAACTATAATCATAAGTAGTTGAACATAGAAGAAAATCAGTACCGTAAATATTATATGCTGTTTCGTTCAAACGTAGATTAGAATCAAGCACAGCACTAACATTGTATAAGTAACCTTCGATAGTAAAGACTTGATTTGAAACAATTGGCATTGCTTTCGAGTTCCATAGATTCGTATAGTAGGCAGCTGGGGTAATAATCCATACGAGAATAACAAAACCTAGAAGAATATTTAACTGAGCCCTAGACAGTACATATCGTTTATTAATTTTATATCCTATTTTAACATCTTACCAGAACGGAACAACAATGGGAGAATCTAAGAATGATATCCAAGCATTCCAGTCTAATTCGAACGAACCAAGTCCAAGTCCGTTGGCACCAGTCACTTGAGATAGTACAATGTTGGTCGGATCAATACAGCATAGCAATGAAAACAGTGACAGAACCGGACAAATATAACCGGGAATCCAATACCATAAAAATTGAAAGAAAAAGACCATGTAGAAAAAATGGACACGAGACATTCGTCGACTAGTTGTTGTCACGTTAGTTTCGTTATTTTGTCGCTCTTCATTTTCATCGTCGTGCAAAACACGAAACAGTGCACACGTAGGAAGATTACCGGGCCATATCATTGCTGCTGGTCTTACAACGAATTTTCGCATGATACCTGCCATACCATAACCAAGAGTTTGAGATGAGAGGACAAAAAGTAGACTAATAACGTAGCCCACGGTATGCTTGTAGAAAATGCGCTGAATGGTTATGACTTGAATAGCCATTGACGTACCCTAAAGATGCTAATTGAAAATTCGATGGCATGAGATTTTCAATACTTACACTTGCTGCATTGGCCATTATAGAAATAATGCAGTGTTCTTTAACAGAAAATGGACCAGGGTTGAGTGAAAATTGCCATCGTCCACCAAATAGTACGTGTGTTCGTCGAGGTAATACCGAAGCCATTGCTTTCCCCATCGGATATGAGAGAAGTTGGGCAACTATCATGCTGAGAAAAATCGGTATTGTCCGATAAGTGAAAAATTGATTAACAAACGCTAGAATACAAGTAAATAGGAGACCGAGAACACATGAACGAAATGTGAGACAAGGCAGCATTGGGTTATCTTGATTTGAAACATTAGCTGTCACTTCTTCATACGGAGATTCGTCGGCAATGTCTGACAGTTCAATAGTCTCACGTAAATGTGATATTTGCGCTTCATTATCGATGATCGACGATGACTGAGCATTGACAAGTAGAGGTGATGTTTCGGTTGCCTCATCGGCATATCCATTATTCTCTGTCATACTATCAACAATGTTGTATACAATCTTTAATCACGAGCACCTTTTCTTAATGACACAGAAAGGGTTACAAGTTAATTTTTTGCAAACATATGTATTGAAAAATTCTACAATAAAATTGAGGAACTGGTTGTTATTGAAATGTTTCCACCTTGAAATTCTATACGTTGTCGCAACAGCCAACATAAGTAGCAAAACTTAAATATTTTTACTCTACTCAGATCGCTTGATGAGCAACATCATTTGAGCTCCTATTTCGTCCTGTTATAGAGGGGTAGCTTTTCACTCTAATAAATAGCAAAGGAGCTACGCATTTGGGAAGTTTTGATCGAAAAATTGAGTTTCTAGTGAAGTTTTCTCTGCTACAGTACAATTTATAAATACCAGTTTAATTTGACAGTTTTTTTTATTTGAAATTTTTTCAAAGTCAATATCGCAACCAGTAGCCAAAAAATGTTCAATATATCTAAAAAAAAGAAAGAAGAAACAAGAAAAATGAAATATATGAGATATGGTTTCACAAAATTATAATTTTATAATTATAATATAAGCAATAAAATCATTGAGCACAACATTAACTTCAAAATCAAATTCTAAGTAAGACACAAAGAATGTCACATCGCATATTTTCGACACTTTTTATGAAGCTGTAGGGACGTATCGAGAATAACCAAGGCCGAGACTATGAAGACCGAGATCTCTTTCTCGGTACACCATTATGAGGCCGCATTTTATCAAGTGGTTCATTTTTCAAAATAAGTGTATACAGTTCGAGCAAAAGTTCTTTACCTTCAGGCATATAAATAGCGGAATCTAATAATTTTCTCTTCCATGCTTGCATGCCAAGTTTCGCATGTTGTATTGCTGTTTGATAGTCAGTAGTATCTCGGTATGTTTCTGCTAAATTAATATGTACTGTACCAGTGTCGGAATGATTATCTCCAAGTACTCTGATTCTCATTTCCAATGATCTGTTCAAGTGAAGAAACGCTTTTTCATACTCTTTCATTCTACGATACAATTCACCAATATTATTCAGAACCCTTGCGATATCCTCATGATCTTTATTATTGTAAATCTTTTCGTAGAGCTCTAAAACTTTCAATTGATATTCTAAAGCCATTGAAAACTCGTCTTGACATGTGTACACATTGGCTATACCACCCAAGACGAGAATTGTTGTCGGATGTTCTTTACCGACGGCTTTTTCACAAATGGTGAACGATTCATGTAAATAGGTCAATGCTTTTTTGTAATCCTTTCCTGCTTCTCCTATGATGCTACCTAACCTGTGTAATGTTGTTCCTATATCCAAATGTTCAGGTGGTAGAACACGTTTTCTCATTGCTAGAGCATCCATACAATGTTGTTCAGCTTTATCATAGTCTCCACGGAGTTGATACAACCTTGAAAGATACATCTGATGTTTTGCAAAGTCTGGATAATCACCTGGAAGTTGAGCTTTTACCATACAATCATATGCACTAACTAATTCTTCTTGGGCTTCATCGAAGAGATTCTTTGTCATTTGTGCTAGAGCAATATTTGTGTGTAAATTACCCTTAATTTGCCAGTGACCTGAACTGTCATTTGCATCATATAATGCTAAAGATTCTCGATATTTAACAATAGCTGCTTCGTAATCTGCAAAAGTATTATCTAACGAGCCAAGTTTATTTATTATTTCAGCCATTTTTATTGATTCCGAATTCGCTTCTAAATCTCTTGCCTCGTAGTAGTATTTTTTAGCAGTATCATAATCACCTTTAAGAGCGTAGACCCATCCTAAATGGATTCGAAAATCAACCGGATTTATATTATCTCGATCAATGAATCCTTTGAAATACTCAATTGACTTCTCGAATTCGCCCATATCCGTAATAAGATGTCCGAACAGAAGTTCAACACTCAGCCGATCTAATTCTTTTTGATTATAGCGGAGATATTCATTTGCTAACTCATTACCATATGTTGACGTTCGCATGCGAATTGTGTATAGTTGCTTTACTTCATCAAAGTTAACTTGTAAAACTTCAAACGTAGAATCGATATCGAATAGAACTTCCTCTTCTTTGGGAAATTTACTATGTGCACTAATATCAGCAACTATAACATTTCTTTCATCGTCTATGTCTATTTCGAACATAACCGAGACGCCGCTTTCATTTGTGCCACTCGCTTGATTACCAGAGAACTGTTCAGCAACTGCAAGATTCTTTGACGTTGATAAATATCCAAATGTTGACACGAAAGTTCGTTGGCGAACAATGTGTTGTAGTTTATTAAAACTTTCTCTTGGCAAGACAGCTCCATGATAGACGCGCATTGTGGGTAGCAACTGCGGTCGTAATCGACTTAAACTATTTGATAAGTCTCGAATAAACCATCGAGATTTATATAATAAATTGATATCTTGTTTTCGTAGCGCCATATTGATAATGCTCGACAGACCTTCTGAACCGGAATAAAGCCAGATGGCATGAATTGGTTCATAGTATTCCATTTTCTCTAGGAGCTGTTCACGTGCTGTTTTGTTATCGTAGTAGTGCTCTTTAATTATTTCCTTAAAATCATTCATTGCCATTTCTTCATTGTCAGTTGTTAATTTTGCTATTAGACTTTTAAGTAACTGATACCAAATATACGTAGCCAACTCTTTACTTAGATCCCGCATTGAATACTGCCTTGTAATAGCAATCGATGCGGATTTTTTTGCCTTTTCAATCGAACTGATCAAATCCGATTGCCTATCACAAATCGCTAATACTTTTAATGATTTTTCCTTCAAATATTCGTATTTTGCTACGTTCAAACAATAAACAAATAGAAAATGCACTTTATCTAAATGCTCCGATAGCTGAGTCATTTCCTCACAGAATTCCCCAGAGACAATAACAAAGAAGTAAGATGAGTTTTTCTTATTTGATAAATATTCCACGGCACGTATTACATTATCGAAGAAACAGGGTTTATCAGTGGTCACATGCAACTGTAAACTCAAAGGGTCGTTATGATAGTTTCGATCAATCCAAACTAATTCTATATCATCTTTTTGAACGCATTGAATTGAGGAAAAATCGAACGGTTCGTGTAATCGACGAAAAGGGGCAGTAAATTGGTGATTCTCAGAAGATGCCATCAGCAATGCAAGCGGACGATGATAATCACAGAGCTGAAGTAATTTTTTTGCGAATGTATTGTCGACGGAAGAAAAGAAATAATACTAAGAAATATGTTCAAATTTTTTGTTATAGAAAGTTGAATATCTTCAAAAATAAAGTTCATTCCTAAAAATTGATTCGATAATAGTATAGGCACGTAGCGACGGAATGACGAGTTTTTGAGACGTGGCCAAGTTCCCAGGAGTCGGGAACTCTTCGGGAATTAGGAACTCAAAAAAAAAGCGACAACGAGCGACATGAAACCAAGGAGTTCAGGGAAACCAAGGAACACAGGGAGCTCAGGGAACTCAGGGAAACCAAGGAACTCAGGAAACTCAGGGAAGTCAAGGAACCCACGATACAGTGTAAGTGTATGTATCAAGGAAGGTACTAGAAGACACCCACAGCACACCCACACTACACCCAAAATTATGCTTTCTGATTCAATAAAGTCATAGTTTACTGAATGAATCAAATGAAACTATGCTATCTTACTGAAAATAGTCACAAGCAGTTTCTTTCACAGAAATAATACTATGAGCAAAATTAAACTAAAAAACGGCTGACCACATTCGTTGGCAGTAGAAAAAAATTCATTTTCTCACTTTCTTCTGTTTTCTTCTTGGCTTCTTTCGTTCGCAAAGCAATATTATTGCACTTAAAACTCTCAACGGCTCTTGCATTTACATCTATTTAAGCATAGAGCAAACAGAGATGGCTGAAAGCATAGCAATGCTTCACTCCTTCTTTGCATTTTTATCCAATGAAACTTAATAGATGGAAAGTGCGAGTATAATGAATTCCTTTCACCACGACGCTCACTACGAAATAAAATGTTGATAGAGTTGGTTTTCGAAGAAATAGCACTATTATTTTATGAAACTTAATAGAAGTGTTTACTACGCTCGGCAAACTTCGTTTTTAAAAACGATGTGACTAGAAGTGTGAGACGTGGCCAAGTTCCCAGGAGTCGGGAACTCTTCGGGAATTGGGAACTCAAAAAAAGCGACAACGAGCGATGTGAAACCAAGGAACTCAAGCAAACCAAGGAACTCAGGGGCGTCAGGGGCGTCAGGGAATCCGAGGAGCTCAGGGACGCCAGGGACGTCATGGAAGTCAAGATACAGTGTAAGTGTATGTATCAAGGAAGGTAGTAGAAGACACCCACAGCTACACCCATCCACACCCTAACTACACCCGTCCACACCCACACTACACCCATGCACACCCACACTACACTCATCCACACCCATCCACACCCACACTACACCCACACTACATCCACAACACACCCATACTACACCCACACTATATCCATAGCACACCATCACAAATTCCTACTTTCTTCAACCTTTAAAATTACGAAAGCATAATAAGTAATAACTGTAACCTGTTGGAATTCACCCTTAAGCTGG
This sequence comes from Rotaria socialis, assembly GCA_905331475.1. Classification (NCBI taxonomy): domain Eukaryota; kingdom Metazoa; phylum Rotifera; class Eurotatoria; order Philodinida; family Philodinidae; genus Rotaria; species Rotaria socialis. The sequence goes on along the minus strand of CAJNYU010000683.1, from coordinate 127,068 downwards.
CAATTGAATTGTGTATTTCCATAACTTTACATTTATATATCTATTATATCAACTATCGTTATTATGCATCATGCCGATTAAGTACATAATACCCCAGATACTCATGGTCCAATACAAGCAAATGGAGGAAAGGCTCATACTTCATTCTTATCCTTGTTTTCCCTGAGTTCCTTGTACTCCCTGACTTCCCTGAGTTCCTTGGATTTCCTGAGTTCTCTGAGTTCGTTGGATTCCCTGAGTTCCCGCTGATGCTTCACGTGTTGTGGTTTCGCATCGCTCGTTGTCACTTATTTCTTTTTTAGTTCCCAATTCCCAACAAATCCCCGACTCCTGGGAACTTAGACACTGCAGTTTTCAAGAAATATCAATCGGACAGATCAGATGGCGTCATTTAGGAAAACTGGATCGCATCAGCCCTGTTACTATGAAATAGAGAAACTTGCAAAGTTTATCATCAGTGTGTTATAACGAGCTAGTTAACTATTGAGTCGAAGGAAGAAACCATCCATAAGGGTACTTTTCGGACTTGCCCCTAAATTACATAGACATAGGATGGAGCCGCAAATTTCCCATAAGTTCTATTCTTAAAAAATACTATCAACTCACCAACATCTACCGCTTCTAAATACGATTAAAAAACTTTCAAAGTCGACTTTCTTATTCAAGCTGAAAAATTAAGCGAAGAAGTAAAGTATCAGAAACAGTAAAATAAGTATACCCACACCCACACCCTCGTTTAAGTTAGGAGACATTTTTTTATTATTTCAATTACTTTTTTTTTTCTTTAAATCTATTGAATAGCTTTATGGATAGTCGTAGTAAAACACAAAGAGATCATATATCTACTGTGAGTATGCTTTCTTGTTAAACATTATGGCAGCATCATTTTTCAAAATGTCGAAAAGGCTCCATCTTTTTTTTAATTTATTTATCAGTTATGTCACGATATGGGTGTTTTTATTATAAATAAATCTTTCTTGCGAAGTAATGCCGCCTAGCTTTAGCATCAGACTTTTACACGCTTCAGTTTTCATGCTACATACATAGTAGTCGCATTATATAATTATTTAAAATGTACTCAGAATGATTTCATATATCATGATTAAGCGGAAGTTAGCAAGCTATTAATCAAATTGAAACTTTGATTGCCATTTGGTTTTTTTAATATCGAAAATTCGTATCCAGAAAACATAATAAAATATAGTTGTGAATGATGTAAAATCGACATCAAATGCGTCATCGTTGCTTGCAAGTATGTCAAAAAGTGAAGATAGTAGGAGATAAGATAAGCAATTATTAACAAAACGGGCCCCATGAAACCGACTGATGATTGACGATCACACAAAAATGAAAACTAATGTTTTAATACACTGTTCGATCATTGAAATAATTACTATAGAAATTATTGTTGAATTTTTCGTTCATAACATTGAAATATTTCTCAAAACTTTATCGAACTTCTATTATTTGGATTTGTGACAATAACGATAATGTATTATGGTAATACTCATCTAATATTAATCGGACAAATTTTTCTGTTGAACTATGTAGCATTATGTGTTCAAGACAAGGGGGAAAAAGCTGATTTAAATCACAGTAAAACTCAACTTACAGTCAATATAAATTAACTGTATTGGAATGAGTTTGCGTGAGTTTCGGTGCCTTTGAATGATTTTCAGTAATAATTTATGATTTGGAAAAGTTTTTAGCTAGTTTAGCAAATTTTTCGTTTTCTCAAACTCATTTTAAATCAGCTAAACTCAGAAAAATCATGAACCTCATAAATCTCTTTTTCCCCCTTGGTTCAAGACCAATATGATGTGATGAAGTTATTTCAAAAAGTGACTATTCTACTGTAAACTACAATCAACATTGAAACTTTATTGCTCAACAACATGAAAAATTGATTATTAATCTTTCTTTTAATTTGAAGCTTTGTTTTTTCGAATCTCTTTGTGCATGATCTATCTAATGTTAATCTATTATGAAAGATAAGAAAAGCCAATCTACAGTGTTACGCATCATAATTAAAATCAGCAAAATAGAAAAAAAAAGAATGAAAAAAATTTTATTTTTTATTTTTTGTTTCTTTCAATTCATTGACCATTGCTTCAGATAATTTAAATTTTTGAACTTTTCCAGTTGGTGTCATTATAAATTTATCAACGAATCGAATATGTTTTGGTATTTTAAAAAATGCTAATTTGTCTGCAAGAAATTTTGTAATATCTTCTGGTTGACACGGAGCTGCATTTGGTTTTAATTTAATCCATGTACATACTTCTTCACCATAACGTTCATCAGGAATGGAAAATACTTGTGCTTCAGCAACACTTGGATGTTCAATTATTGTATTTTCAAGTTCAATTGGATAGATATTAATACCACCACGAATAATCATTTCTTTTTGACGCCCAACAAAATAAAGGTAGCCATCTTCATCCATAGTTCCTATATCACCTGTTCGAAGCCAGCCTGATGGCGTTAGTGCTTCGCGTGTTTTTTCTGGATCATTATAGTATCCAGGCGTAATAGAATACCCTCGTGCCCAAATCTCACCTTGTCGTCCAATAGGCATGGCGATTCCTTCTTGATCAGCAATTTTGACTTCTAAACGTTGCATACATCGTCCCAATGATCCTAATCGACGTTTTGGATCTTTGTCACCGGCCCACATACCACTTGTGAGTAAGGCAGAATTTTCTGTTAGTCCATAGCCTTGAGAAGCACGTTTAATCGGAATTTCAGTTTCTAATTGACGTAAAAAGTCAATGTGCATAGGACTTGCACCAAGTGCAGCATACTCTAATGAACTTAAATCATATTTTTTTTTGTCGGGATGTGTTAAAATATCTCGAAAGATAATTGGAGCGCCAATAAGTGCCGTGCATTTCTCTTCATGAATAGCTTGCATAGTTGAAACTGTATCGGGTAAAATAGCAGGAAAAATAATTTTGCATTTTGCTACAGCAGCATTCAGTAAACCAACGACTTCGGCAAACATGTGAAACATTGGAATAGGAACACAAAGACTAGTAAAATAAGGTCCAAGATGTTCCCATTGAGCACGTACTATATTGAGCATACCGAAATTGGTTACGGTCGCTGCTTTTGGTTGACCTGTTGTACCTGATGTATAAAATATTGCAACAGGAGAATCAACATTGACAGATGCTTGCCGTTCATTTAATTTACTATGTGATAATTTAGCACCACGTTCAAGTAAATCATTATAAGAATGAGTTCCTGGCACAGACGGTTGTTTACCAGTTAGTATAACATGTTTCAATGTTGGTAATACTTTTGATGAAAGCTCACGCCCTATTGTATGGTGATCAAGTTCTGGTACAAGTCGACGAAATATTGATAATGACTCAATGACTTTAACTGCTGGTGGAAGAATAATACCTTTACAACCAACTTTGTTTATACAATATTCAAGTTCACGTCCAACATACGCTGGATTAATATTCACCTAAGATAATTATCATTGAAAATATTTTGAAAAACTAATAGTAAAACTCTACTTTGATAAGACCCAATTTTGAAGCAGCAAATGTCATAGCAACATTTTCTGATGTATTTGGTAACCAAACAGCAAATCGGTCACCTTTTTCGAAACCTAATTCAATGAAGGATGCAGCTAAACTATCGACTTCATTTTTGAATGATTTGAATGTATACCGTTTTTGTTCACCTAAAATTTATCGTATTAAGGTCAAGTTGATAATGTTTGATCTAGGTACTTTTAAAAACATAACATTCATGATCAGGATGTTGAGCAGCTGTGTCATCAAAACTTTGAGCTAGTGTTTTATAGACAAGTGGAAGTGATGAAGCATGATGAAAATAACTAGAAGTTAATTTTGTTGATGGTATTGTGGAGTTATTTCGTTTTTTTATTTGAAATATAATCCAAGTTGTTTGTGGACGCGTAACAAAATGCTTGGTGTTGCTAATAAGCATGTTTTCATAGAATAAAAATATGAAATGTCAACCAGTTTTTCTACTGACCAGACAAAAATATGCTATCACCAACTAAGAAACACTCTTCTCCTCTCGATTCTTGTGTTGTTTCGTACTATCTATGCCTGCTGACTTAATCTAAAAATAAATATGAAAAAAAGAGAACGATATAAATAAGTGGTAAACTATGGATCCCGAGAATCATATCGTTATCGTTTGATAAAAGCATGTTAAAACAGCGACATAGGCCCCATTCACACTGCAAAAAATAAAAAAAATAAAGTAACGTAATTGGCTAATTCACACTCAAGTCATCCTTTTGAGACGACTTAGTGGTGTGGTGTGGTTAATTCTGTTTTATCTTTTTGGTGTGAATGGGGCCATAGCTGACTGCTCATGTGGGTTTGATAAAGATTAGAATTTTCCTTTTTTTTTTCATAGTTTTATTAGAATAAAAAAACAGTGTATTAGTTTACAAAAAAAACACGGACAACGAAATTATGAAATCTCATTTAGTTATATCTTGTTAATAGTAAAGATTTGTGTTATTCATTTGCAGCTGTTGATGCTAGTCAATAGCTGGAATAAAAATAAAGGATGATTAAAAAGATAAAAGAAATAATGAATTCGGTCTGATAAAATTAAGAAAATAGCCAAAATCAACAAGTCGTAAAATAAGTAAATCTATTAATAATATACTGGAATATTTGAACTTATTAATAATAATAATAATAATAATAATTTCTAGTGAGAATAAATGGCCCGATTGATTATTTTCGTTTCTATAAAAGATTTTAAAAAAAAGTGTCTCGTTTTCTATCATTGATAAGATACCTCCTGTCGACTCTTATAGGCAAGACTAAGTATATTAAGTTCTTCACAGAATGCTTCATATCGATAAGCTATTCGAATTGCTGGTACATTCGTTCGACGAATATCATTACCTACCACACCAGGTTCTTGATAGTTCGAACCCAGCCAATACATTTTAACCTAAATAATAATAATAGAATATAAATTAAAGAAAAATTTTAAACATTTTCTTAGACATACTTCATGAGAAAAACCACTCATTAAAACAGAATTTCGTGCTAATTCGCACATATCCACTGATGATAATTTCCATACTTGAGCAGCTATTGAATATTCTTCCATTAATGGTTCCTAAAAATTTCATTCAAATGATATTTGATTTTGCTAATTGAAAAGTTGTGCTGCCATATTTTAAAAAAAAGTAATTCTAGTAAATATGAGTAAAGTTGATAGAGCTACTCGTTACTTTAGACACACATGATATTTTTACAAGCAGAGTTTACCTAATACAACTATTGACTAGAGACTTTTCAGGCAACATATATATTCCTATTGCACTAGCTAGAACTTTCAATAGAGAATTAGCAGGTTTTCGTTAATGAATCCTTTTTTCAATCACTAAGTTCATTCTTGTCGAACGCAAACGCTCTATCTTTAAAGTGAATGTTAAAAAAATGAACCTTTGTAAAATGAAATTGCATTGGATCATCTGTTGACAACGACACACAAAGACCACGTTCGAAATATTCCAACATTGGATTACGATTATAATTAATAAACAATGAATTATTACTCAATGGTGACATAGCAATGCCAATTTGGCATAAATAAAATAAATATTGTAAGACTGGCGACTAAAATATAAATCGAACTGAAAAAATTAATCTCGAAGAAGAAATTACTTTGCGCAACAATAATCCATGAGAAATATTTTCCGCAACCATATATGCTGTAACAAGATGAGATACAGTACCTGCTTCGCCACAATGTGGACGAAATTGATATGTATTTAAACCACGTTCTCTGTAAAAACAAAACGAAAGAATCATATTAAACCAATTTAATTAATTTAACTTCATACTTTCGAAGTTGATTCAACGTAAGAATATTTGCATACATATAAAACTAGAAGTATTCTAAATAGTATATCGAATGTTTTGCTAAAATCTTTTATATACTAAATAATAAGCATAAGGCGGATTCTCTTTTGTATTCCACTCATCGGGATATGGCATATCAGGTGTAATAACGGGTTTTTCAGGTTTTGTTTCATCATCAACTGAATCAAAGCCAGTTAGATGATACATAAAACGAAATAAATCTGGATGTGATGCAGGATCAATCGTAGCTTCAAATAATGGTTGAAATAAATTTGCTAAAAATTCTTGAAAATTTTTTGTTATCCCATTTGCATAATAAACATCGCTGAAAGAAATATTTTTTTTTCAACCGTGAAAATTTTGCTAACTAACGAAACATACTAAAGACGAGGTATTTGTACCATCCAAACAATATTAGCCGAATACATTGTATTTCTAACGCACCATTTAGCTAATTTATCCCATTCATCAATACTTTTACCGTAGATTGATAGACGAGGTTCAGCATGTTGATATTTACTCTCTTCTAAATCAAAGATAACTTCCTGCAGGAGAAAGTACAGATGATAGTTAGTTTATTGTGCTTAGAAGAAAAAAAATGAAAACATCACTTTTAATAGATCAGCAAAAAATACACCATCAACAAAATTATCAGTTTTAAGGAAGATTTCTCTACAGAATAAGAAAATAAATATGAAATCAGTAGAATTATGTTACTTACCGTAATGTACTTTGACCAATAGGATTGTATTTTGCATTAAACCGATCAAAACGTTGAAAAGTATTTCGGTCCTAAAATTTAACATTATGTATGGATATCTAGAATATTTGTCTACGCCACGAGTAAAGGTTCAAGGTCAAGATATTAACTAGTAATTAGCCGTTATGAGTTAAACTTTTTAATGTTGAAGTTTCTATTAAAACTCTGTAGACCGATTGAATTTTTTCAATATGGCTATTCATAAGTAGAATCTCATACAGGACTACATGCTGTCGAAAAAATATTGTCTGTGTTGCTTTTTCTTCACTTTATCATCAGAGAAAGAATTAGAATCCTTAGCATATGAGCTTTAACGTTGTCAGCACATACTATTTAAAATTCTGATAGGTTTCACGTGAAACTCTAAAAAATACCCATTAACGAATATGTAAATTCAAAATAAAGTAGCTGCAGTAACTATGATACATTAAATTGAAGAGATTGCCCGCATTGATTCATTTATTATTATATTCAAGGTTTATAACCGAAAGCCTTCTTTTACATACAAATGACTAATATCATCTATTTCTATTTGTCTTAGGTACACTGCTTGGTCTTCATATTTGCGTAGTTCATGCAAATATAGAAATCAATCGAAATATGAAATCATGACTCGAACGATTTTTTCTTATTTCACCGAATAATTTTCCATATATCGTCATGAGAATTGTTCTAGTTTTTGAAAATTTATTTTCTTCTTATTCACTTACGGCATGAACACCAAGTATATCGACACTTAAATCATAAGCTGTAATTTTTAATTCATCAAATACTTCTTTCAATGTCATAATTCTTCCATCCTTGGTTTTATAGACTTGCATCGCACCTGATGTTTTCATTTTTTTCTTCATAAATCGTAATAAATGTTTTTGATTCATTGATGATGCTGCATGAATATGTGTATCAACTTTTCTAACATTATAAAAATCTCTATGTGGAGTTGATCGAATCGCTGTCCATTCTTTAACTTCATTAAGTAGACCATGTAATTCAAATTTAGCTTTTAGATATTGTAAACGACGATAACAAAAAGATTTCAATGGACCATCCATAATCATTCTCGATAGGAGTGTATAATCTTCCATGAACTCATCACGATCAACAGATTGATAATCAGAAGGTATCCATTCTTTTTTTTCATCAAGCATATATACACAATAAATACCCTTTTGCGGCTTAACACAAATATCAATCGATGGTAGCAATGGAATGTTGAATGCATCTTCACGTTTAATAACTGATGGACGATACAGCTCAGGTTCTCCTAATTTAAGAAAGAATATCTTTATAATTTGCTTATTCAAGTTTTCAAAAGAGAATAAAATTCACTATGTCAAATTTTCGGGCTTCTATTTTTATAGCATTGAGAAGCAGAAATAAAATTTTAAATACCATATTTAGTTTCATTAGTGTTATGGGTGTTATTAGATTTTAACAGCTGTATTTTTGCGTGCAAACATTCAAATTCATCAAGTTGTTCAAGTGGTGCTCGAGTAGTAAGAGAAATAAAATGTCTATTGAGACAAGCTTCTAAATAAAAAGAAGATATCACTACACACAAGAGCAAATCGATGATTATAAAAATGTGTGAGCAAGAAGAATATTAAGCAAAAGCCAATATTATTAAAAAAAGAAAATTAGCAATAAATTCGAACCAGTAGTTGGTCGATTAACACTGAATGATGTACGACGAGATTGATCTTCTGATTCTAATGTTTTACTTAGAAAATTCGCAACTTTAGGCGGAAATGATTGTAGACTGAAAAACATATATCTTTGGAAAAGCAAAAAACAAAACAATTTCAAATAGACAAAAATACATTTCAAAACAAGAAATGAATTACTTTTCACGAATAACTAATGCACGAAGTAATGGAGCAACAGAATCTTCCAAATCTTCAATATGCGACATGTCATGAAAATCACCAGCTATTTTTATTCGTTGAAATGCTTCATTCAGACTTGTTTTATCATGGCTTAATGAGCTTGTCAAAAATGACTGTTGATGATGATATTCACATGCACTATTCATTTCATCTGTTGGTTCAGGACTTTTGGTCGGTCTGAATGCATTCTGAAAATTTGTCGTTAAATCAACGACAGATTCTTGACCAGTATTTCGATCATGAGCCGCTCTACTTGGGCGAAGAAAGATTAAATTTAATGATTTGCAGAGAAAAAATTTCCTAACCGATTTTTTACAGCACGTTGAAGTTCATCATGGAATCGACTAGCTATTTCCATTGGCATTTCGGTTTCTAATGTTTCAAGTGCTAATGAATCACTAAGATGAACATTACTACGTCTACTAAGTTCAGAAGAAACGTCATTGAGTGATGGAATAACTTCCGGATGAAGAACATGATTGGGATAGACAGGAGGTTTATGAACTAAAATAAATCGATAAAGTTCTAATTGATTTTTATTAACATACAATTTTACTTTTTCCTGATTGTGGTTCATGGAGTTGTTGCCATGCATCATTTGAAAATTGAGTGTGAAAAAGATTTCGAGCATCAAAAAGCGTTTGTTGATTCCATTCGGGACTCAAAATTGATGTTGGTCGAATACCAGCTGTAATCTCTTCATTAGAGTCCGTAGATTTTGTACTCATTATTATGATTAACTATATTTGAAAACAATAATAGTTTGCGCAGTATGGCTATATAAAAATGCGATGAACCGAATCAAACGTGGAAAAGCTTTTCCTTGATGAAAAAAGTCGTTTAGAAATACGCAAAAAAATATACAAGTCAAACTGACTGCGTGAAAAGAGAAAAAGAAAGCGTCACTTTAATATGAGAATAAGCAAAAAAGAAGAATAAGAAAACGCTATAGAATTTTTTGAAAACATTCTTGAATGCAATCGTTCTTTCATTTTCTTTTGAATGTAATGATTAATACTTTTTATTTGCAGCATGTAATTTTCTACTATTTAGTTGAAAGCGATACTTGTAAGTGCGCACAATTTATTTGTTTCCTGTTTAGTTGCTCAGACATTCATTATTTGTTCTTACACTTTTTTCCTCTATGCCTACCAGAAAAAAAAAGAATTGAATAGTGCTAGACATGAATTATACGTATATATTTTTCTTTTGCCCGGTTAGTCAGTATTGCCATTGGTTTGCAAGTTAACTTACGATAAATGTATAATTGCCTGAAAAGAATGTATATTAAACAAATTAAAAAGAAACGATATATATATTGGTTTAAAATATTTATTTAACTGGTTTGCAGGCGCATTTCATAAGGATTCAACTCCATTAGTAGAAATAAACATCTACGCAATTAATAGAAATCAAAAAAACGTTTTTCTTCTACCTGTTTTCAATCTAATTGATCAGAAAACACTACAGGCACAAGGTAAAGAATTAGCGAATATTCGAATCATATTATTATGCAATAATAATGGGGAAAAAAGGAACATGCAAAATTGAAAAAAAAAGGAATTCTACCGAGATCGAAATGATTATGTTTCGTTTTTCACATTGAAAATTAGCTAACTATGTTGAAAATTAAGGAATTTCTACGACGCAAGGATAGACTAGAGTTGTTCATGGTAATTTATTTTTAAGCGTGATGTCGCATATATTGAGGGTGTTGTTTTTCGCCATCATGTAGAGTAAGACCAACATCTTGCCATACATGTTTCAATGCATCAACTAATTGATCAATCATTTCACTTGTATGATAAGGCGTTGGTGCAATACGTAAACGTTCCGTGCCTCGTTCCACTGTTGGATAATTGATTGATTGAATATAAATTGAATAGCGATCAAGTAAATGATTACATAAAAGTGAAGCTAATGCCGCATCACCTACCTAAATTACCATTCAAAAAACAAAACAACAAATAATTACTTTACGATTGAGAGAATAGTTTTTCTTTCATACATGTATTGGAATAATATGGCTTGGCGCTCTAATAACTGGAAGTCCAGCATCAATCAATTTCGATCGTAGTTCGCGAACGTTTTCCTGTTGTTTGCGACGTAATGCACGACCTTCATCGCTCTTTGAAATCTAAAAGAAATAATTATTCGGAATATTTGTCCGTGTCATTGTGAAAACTCCTCGACCTCAATAGCTGCTAAAGCACTAGCTAAAACTGTTGGTGGCATCGATGTTGTAAATATAAAACCTGAGCCATAGCTTCGAATAAAGTCAATCATTTTGGCGCTACCAGCGATATAACCACCAATACTACCAAAGGTTTTACCTATAAGAACAAAGAAAAAAGAAAAAGATAAATTTTTGATTTTCTTAGAATTCGAGAAAAATAACTATTAACTAACCAAGTGTGCCCGAGATAATATCCATTTTATGAAGAACATTATCACGTTCACCAATGCCTGCTCCATTATGACCATATAAACCAACAGCATGTACTTCATCGATGAATGTTATTGAACCATACTGATGAGCAACATCAAGCATTGCTTCCAAATTACAAATTGAACCTATTTCAAAAATATAATAAAAATATTTCCTATAGAAAAATTTCTCTTTATATATTTTACCATCCATAGAATGAACTGTTTCAAAGGCAACAATTTTCGGTATATGTAGCGGAAGTTTCTTTAACAATTCTTCCAAATGTTGAATATCATTATGGCGAAATACATGTTTCGGTACTTGACTAGTACAGATACCTTGAATCATTGATGCATGATTACCACTATCCGATAAAATATGGCACTTAGGTAAACTTTTAGCCAAGGTAAATAATGTTGTATCGTTCGCAACATAGCATGATGTAAATATAAGAGCTGATTCTTTTTGATGGAGATGTGCCAATTCGTTTTCGAGTTTTTCGTGTAATGGACTTGTACCTGATATATTGCGAGTACCACCAGAACCAGAGCCATGCAGAGTAACTGCATTACTAATAAGAAAAACAAAAATATTAAATAATTTAAAATTCGATTAGCAAATTCTTATTACGTGTAATGCATAAAAAAATTTATTCATAGAAAAATAATAGGCTTTCATATTCCTATTTATTTTTTAATGAAAATTTTTTTTTATGAAACTACAATCCCTAGGGCAGTTAGTTTTTACTTACATCACTGCTTTTTTCAGTTTAGGATGTTGACCTAAGCCAAGATAATCATTGCTACACCAAACAGTGATTGTACGTGAATCCTTATCGTCGTCTAAATTTTTCCGTTCTTCAGCCTGTGGAAAAAAGCCACTTTTTCTTTGTACCCGTTTGAATATTCGATAGGAATTGTCGCTTTTTTTTGCTTCTATCTTTTGATCAAAAAAATGATCATATTCAAATAAATTTATATTGGTAGCCATTGGATGAATTAATTTTTCTATGCATATATAGAAAGAAGAACTTAAAAATGAATAGGAAGAAAAATATTACCTAATTTTCGATTAGTTGTAATCGTACGATGATCATGGTTGAAGCGACGAAGTGCAATAGGTGTTTGTTTTAAAAATGGACATGAAAGATCTTCACATTCAGTTGAAACGATAACTTTTAATAAGATAAAAATGTATATTAAAAAAATGAAACAAATTGTTTTATTCTTACTTTCACCATACGGGCTTGATGTCTTGTTGCGTGCTGTTGATAGTGTTTCAATGTTCTCTGCTGTTTTCCTTTCTTGCATTCTTTCATGAACAGCCTTGATATCATCAAAATTCACTAAAGCTGATGATAGATTTAATGATGCTGCATTGTTAAGGCCAGTTGTCGATATTTTTCGCACAAATTGACCAAATATTGGACACGAGACAGCACCAGTATTAAGAATATTTGGAGCTGATGCTCGAACTTGTTGTAAAGTTAATTGCGCCAAATAAGGGCATTTCAAAGCAGGCATGACCATTTTTGTTTTTGGATGAATAGAAATGAGTGCGAATCTATAATGGAAAAATATGACTCAATTTGCTGTTTTTTTTAAAGATCCAAATATATATATATATATATATATATGTATATTTGTATGCATTTTTCTTTTTTGAAGAAAACAAGTTGTAGCAGAATATTGACAGAAAGCAGAACTAATTATAAATGACTGTGCACCTTTTTCTGTCTTGTTTGCATGACAAAATCTTTTTTCTTCTTTTTCTTGTCGTGCCTTCTCTACCTACGACTTCCTTTTCTCTTTGCAACATCGTCTCATACATACAAGAAGAAAAGAAAAGGAAAATGCATAAAAGAATTCCAAGAAAAATCTTTTCTTTTTAAGCCGGATCTACGCATGATGAGAAAAATTTTTCATCTACTTTATGAAAAATAAAAATATCTCACTTAAACAAAAGAAAAAGAAGCTTAGCTTAAACGCATCCCTCGGTGCAAAATATAATACATCTAGATGATTAAACTGATGAAAAAGAAAAAACGCCACGGCTAAATAAACTTTGATATTGAACTAATTATAGGACAAGAAAAAGAGCAACAGTGCAAAAAAAGGAAGACAAAGTCCAAAGAATCGACGTGCGAAGAATATAAATATATATTCCATGTAAAGGAATAAGATAAAACAGGTGTCTACTAATCTAAATCGAACATAAAATGAAATTCTAAATAAGGAAAAAAGCCAGATGTACTTCTGTTTTCTATTAACGATTCAGCACGAATAGAAGCAATCGAATATTCTGGTCATGCTTTTATCAAGGTTTATATTAGGGATCAAAAGGTAAAAATAAAAAATGAGTCAGAGCGCTAAAACCCCGAAAAGTCCATATTGAAAAAAAGTCAATTTCTACCAATTGTCAAAAATCTTATTTTTTTTGCTGAAAATATTCAACCGCAAGGATAATAAGTAATATGTATTCAAGAGCGAATAAAAAGCACTAAATAAACCTTTATATCTGAAATAAACATGCAACTAGATGGTGCTGATTGTTGCAGCTCGGAATAAATGAATATGACTGGCTGAATATTTTTCTGTATTGAATTGTCGCTGACATTCGAATTTGGTCGTCATAAAATAATAAAGGATCCATGATGTCTCATCAATCAGGAATTGCTGGTAAATAAAAATTATTAGTCGTTTACTTTATTCTTATTTTATTATATTTGTCATTCAGCAAGTAAATCATTGCGTGAGAAATTTGCTGAAATGAAAGATGGGCATCTTCGTGTGGTCGTTGTCGGGATTGCAAATGGTTTGAATTTCTCACTCTATTCAAAATATTTAAAAAAAGACATGAAATGTTCTTGTTTTCTATCTAGAACAAATTGTTTGGAAAGATGAGCACAATGCAGAAAAAACATTTGATCAGGGTATCAGATAATAAGAAATAAAGATAATGATCAGATTCCATTATGTTATTCTTTGCCTTTGAAAGATTTCGATAAAATGCTTCTACCATTAGTTCAAAAGAATCATGCTGCTTATTATTTTATTCGACTTGATACAATTAGCGAAACAAATGGACACAATTGGCTATTAATAACTTATATACCAGATGAAGCTCAAGTAGAACAATGAAATATATTCAAAAAAAAAAGATTTAATTTTCATTTTAAAATTTAGACACGCGAGAGAATGTTATATGCATCGACACTTAGTACAGTTAAAAAAGAATTCGGTTTAACATATGTTGCTCAAGAAATTCGAGTGTCATCAAAAGTAACTTTGTCAAAAATAGAAAGAAATGGGTACAATTTTTTGTTTGTTTTAATAGGATGAAATGACTCTTCATTCGTTTTATCAACATTTAAATGCTAAAGCAGCAGCACCACCACGAACAATGCGTGAAGAAGAGATGCTAGAAATTCATCAACGAGAAGTAAAATAAATTCTTTTTTAATGAATAGAAACTATAGAGCTGTTTCAAACTATAAACAGCCATGTTGTTCAAAACAAAATGTAATCTATATTAAAACAGCTACTTGTTATCATATATGTCAAACTTCAAGCTTGAATTCAATTGAAAATTGAAATTTTCAACTTTTAAACCAACAGCATTCTGAAGAATCGTGACTCACACATATATCGCTATGAGTTGAAAGTTGAAATTTTCTATTTTCAACTGGATTCAAGTTTCAAGTTTGACCCTACTGCTTGATATATGATTATATTCTAACTATAATATTTCATTTAAAAAGCAAAAAGTCAAAATAAATCTTTCAATGATTACATAAACAAAAGAAATAATATAGGTTAGCAAACCGGGTAGTCGTGAGGGCTTTTATAACCTCGAGAGTCGACGAGTAATACTTTCGTCAGATGGTTGCATAATGTAACCATATAAAATAATTGGTTTACTATATACTAGATTTTTGTTATTTGATCGTCAGATGTCAGCGTAACTAACACTATCTCATTATTCTCTGTTTACAATACAAGCGTCTTGACAATACGACTATTCGTAGATCATCGTGTAGTTGGCAAGATCCTTAAAAATTATTTATTTTCAGGCTCATGCAGACATTAGTGTGAATACACGTCAACCAACTTTGCAAGGATTAAAATTTCCATTCGATGAAAATGTTATTGAAGCAATACATTTATTCAAAAAACATCAGGTCGATTATATACAATTGGTAAACCTAACAAATATTTTTCTTTCGTATTTATGAAATAGAAAAACTCTATTGTTCTAGGATATAGATCATGAAAAAGAATTAATACTCCTATCTCATTCGGAAGCTCATGCAACACTAGAACATATTGGCAAACATTTACCAAGTCATGAAGGAAGATATCATCTGTATAGATTTAAACATTTATTCAATCACAAAGCTCATGATTCAATTCGTAATATTTTTAATGCAAAAAAACATTTTATGTTTACTTTTTTTTTGCTTTTAGTTTTTCTCTATTCTGTACCGGGACACAGTTCACGAGTTAAAGAACGTATGATTTATGCTAGCTGTAAAGAAAGTGTTATTGATAATATCGAAAGTAAATTTGGTCTTACTTTTGATAAAAAAGTAAGAGTATATTTACTGTCGTTTTCTGTTTTATATAATTTATATATTTAGTTGGAAATTGGTGATGCATCTGATTTTACGATGGAATATCTCATGCAAGAACTTCATCCAGAAGTAGCAGCAAATGCGGCAGCATCATCATCATTTGCTAAACCAAAAGCGCCATCTACACGTGGGCCACGACGATTAGTAAAAGCAACTGATAGTTCAGATGATTGAAAAAAAGATTTTTCCTTTTGTGATAATTCTATCTGCTTTGTGTATTTTTTCTATATGACTAACATAGTTAGATAATATTTACATAGATACTAGTGACGATACATTTGTAACATATTCCATTATCAAAGTGGGTGGCATTATGATTTGATTAAGAATTCAGAATAAAAAAAAATCAAATCAAATCAAATCTATTGAAATAATTCTTAGCAAAACAAAGAAAATAAAGTGAATGCAAAGCCCGAAGCTTATACTGATCTCTAGTTTAATAGTTTAGAGGTTTTATAAAAATTTCGTATAGCTATCAATTAGTCGAACCATGAAACTTATTAAAACGTCAATATTAATCAAACATAAACATATGCGATAATAATCTAGATTGTAATGATTATCGAGTCAATCACACGAATAATAAAAATGTTTTTCATCTTACAAAAAATATCTAATATTTATATTCTGTTGTGCTTGTGAAGAATAGATATGAATTGATATCGCTGAGAAACTTAATTCTATACACGTGTCGTATATGACGGAGAAGAACGCATTTTAGCAACAATTTTCCGTAATCTTATAGATTCTATCGCAGAGTAAGATGGAATAGCTAAACTTTCAATCCACAGGGGTCATAAAATGTTGCCTTCTGAATGTTTCATAATTATTAATAATTTACATTTTAGTTTTATCGATTGAATTCTACAAGTCGCTATTTTCTTTATAAAAACATCGTTTTCACCAAATAGATATTTACATCCAGAGAATATTTCGAATTATATCTAGATATTGACGAAGAAAAAATTCGCAACTACGCCCTATTCTTTATATCTGTAATATGAACAGAGTGTTTCGTTTTTTTCTTCTTCTAATTGAAAATGTATTCACAGAAACATAGGACATAAATGAATACCTTGACTAAAAATCAATTATAAATATCGATATATTTTTGCAATTTTTTCTGAATCTATACTAGCAAACTTCGAGAAATAAATCAAGTTCGAAACTAAGAACAGGTAAGGAAAGGTGAAAACTTTTTTCTATCAGATTTGTGAGGCCCTTGTATCGGATGATCTCATAATGGATAGTTTTCTATTAAGAAACAGAGAATATTCTAGTGCCCATTATTTAATCTAATAATTAGATTGTGTAATTCAAGAGTTTTTGGTACTCACGAAGAATAAAAATCAGGAAGATATTGTTTTTATTTAGATAGAAATAATTTCTTACCGCAAAATCATCATTTGTAATTAATTTGAATATATAAATCAACGTTCATGTTTTAGCATAACTGAAATAGGAGATGATTTCATATGTTGCGATCATTTGTTTTTCTTCGAATATAAACTCACATCGATACTATCTTCATCCACTTTCTTGTTTGCTTATCTATTAGTATGTGGATCTATTTTCTTATCTCATAAATAGGCACGATGCTTCATTAACTTTGAATTTCAAGAAAATTTCCTTTTTGCTAAAAGCAGGAAATGATCTCTATCCAATTCACCTTGATCGTATGATAGCTTTCTGATAAGATTCGTGGAAAAAATCTAAAAACGTAGATCTAAACAATTTGTGATTGGATTATTTAATGGTACACTCAATCTGTGTTCAACATCAATGTTTATTCGTTCGAAGTTTATGTGATGAAACTGCTGGCTAAATTAGACTTAAGAAACTAGCATAATATAATTCGATAATAGAAAGACAAGGGGAAGAGTTGTATCTACAACTAAAGAAAATTCACTCGACGTAGATTGCTTCTTTTTCAATTAGTGTTATTTCCTAGAATTGTTTTTTTTTTAACAACAGTTTGACTTTTGTTCTTCAATTTTTAATTAAAACTGAAACATAATGTCGTTCCGCATGACAACAAAAAGGTATTTCTCTCAGAGTGCTTCGGCTGAATGGGCATAGCAAGAAATATGAGAAAATTTTCATTCGATACATCACATCATTTATTGCATAGCATATTTCCTTTATTTTAGTACATAGTTCTAACAAAAATATTGCACGCTTCATCACTGAGCAACAGGACAGGGTACTCTCAGAGAGAAATGGATCAATGCGAACGATTGTCCCTTTTTAACATATACCTATAGTTGCTAGTATAGAAGTTTGAAATAGTGACGTAAGCAGCAGGTCGACAGAGCGACGGGAGAGATTGACATGACCGAGCTTCTTCGGGCGGAGAAAGTATGATAGAGTTTAACTGGCTTTGTTTTCATCGTTCGAAAGATTCAGGTCTATTGTGATTATATTTCTTTTGTTTGAAACTTATCAAGTTCTATGTAACAGATACATAGATCTATTTGATAATGGAAAAGGCGCCTTGTATTATATGATATTGACTCTTGACCAACTCTTTCTATTTCGACGTTCATCAAATTCGAATGTTTGTTGTGTCTTTTCTTCCTTTAATCTACTGTGTGCAAACGCGAAAATCGTTCTCCTTGCATCTTTTTCGCTCGAAAATTTCTAATAAACTTTTAATTGAGCATACATATGTGAAATTTGTATTACTATCGTCAGATAAAAGTTGAGGTATTGCATAATACATCAATAGTTTGTAATATAATCTTGATTCTTTATTTTCGTTCTACACGTCGCTGGTCCATGTATTCTTTTTTGTATGTTCATTTTTATATCTTTTCTTTTGAGCATACACTTTGACGTATCATGTAACTAGAGATTCATGATAGTTCTCGAATAGACAACTATTTGATTAGTACTTTCTCTTTCATATAATGTCAAATATGTTTGCTCCTCTTTTCTTTCAAAAAAAAACCCCCTGAAAACATTATCAACTGCATTCTTGTCTAGCATCAAAGATGTCCAAATATTATGTGGATTCATTGAATTCGAGATCATTGTCTATTCGTTTATAAGAAAATTATGTTCAGGTTCGAAACTTGCGAAGCATTATGCTATATTACGCATCTAATTTGTTTTATCTTATCAATGCGACAGATCTTCTTTATGATGTAGTATCTGCGCCACAAAACTCTAACAGAGATCGTAAAAAACATTATCACGAGGTATGATTGCATTCTATACTGTTTACTTCAGTTTCAGCCTGAAATATATGAGTAGAGTTTTATATATTCTAATCTTTTTTTTTTATGGAATTATCTCCGTAGAAAAATCATATAAAATAGATTTACTCGGAACACTTGACGAAAATATTTCTGATGCAAAACCGATAAGAACATCGAACCATTATTGTTTGTTTTTGCATGTTGTTACTCTCTATCGAAAAGAATTTCTAGTACTGAGAAAACACGATCCTACAATCATAGATAAGGAGTGGCCTGAAACTTTTAGCATCACTCAGGGTCAGTACCTGTCCTGTGCCATGGCAAATATTTGAAAAA
The DNA here is from genome assembly GCA_905331475.1 of Rotaria socialis. Taxonomy (NCBI): domain Eukaryota; kingdom Metazoa; phylum Rotifera; class Eurotatoria; order Philodinida; family Philodinidae; genus Rotaria; species Rotaria socialis. The sequence continues at coordinate 107,946 of CAJNYU010000683.1, read as the reverse complement.
AAATGACCAAACTTTCATGTCTAAGTCCTTCAAAGAAATGACTTTTCTTCAGTATCTCTAGTGCTACTTATAGGAGAGATAAGTTTGTATCGAAGCTCGTTTTCTTGTTCTTAGAATATAAAAAATTCATATTTTTTTCTTTCTAAATGAAATATACGACGATTAATTTTGATCACAATTACAATTATAAGCGTTATTTTTTTCTCGTCATTGATCACTAACTATTCTAGTCGATTAATTCGATTTTCTTATCATTGTGGGTGTTAAAAAAAGAAAGAATTCACAATCCATCTGGAAATCGTGTCTTAAGGTAATATGTTCTTTGGTTTTATTCTTGTTATATTTCGATAATCGACATTAATTACATAGGATTAATAGAACAAGAGATATAAGAGATTAAGAATAATATTTATCTAATAATAAGACAAAAACTAAATAATCAAAGTTCGAGTATTTTGACATTTGTAATAAAAGAGCATTGGTAATATTTTCGTGGTGAAGTTTTAAAGATTTTGGATTATCCTTAAATGTAATTTTGTAGGTCTCATTTATTTCAAAGGGCATTTTTATTTCTCTGAAAATCAGAATAATGGATTATTTTAAATCAATTTTCCTCTTAATACAATTTATATTCGTAAAGAAAAGGCTGTTAGTTCAATTCTTATGAGATTAGAATATGTAACAAGATTGATCGACTGTCATTGTAGATCAAATGCGTCTGTAGAATATGTTTCAGTTTGTTACCTCTAACGTGCTAATATGTCCTTGATAAAATAAATTATTCATAGAACGTTACATCGAGTTTAGAAGAGAAATCAAAGGCAGAACTCCGTGATTCAACTTCCTTACATCATAATCTCACATCACGCTTTCAATCTACGATTATATCTGTCATAGAATTTATCACGTATCGGGAAGATCCAAGTTTCTTCGCTTAGACACCATCATTACTTGCTAGTCATGTTTCATAATCAGTCATGAACCAATCAAAGTTAAATAATCATCATAGCAAAAGAATATTTACTGATTTGAAAGAAGCTACATTCAATTTCTATGAAAACCTTGACTTGGATTTTTATTCCTATCGATTATGATTTCTTATAGAAATTCTATGACAAGAAATGAATATATCAAAAATGTTAGAGATTCACAAGTGACAATTAAGAGAAAATGAATATTAGTAATTACATTAATAATGACATACTTTGAAATAGAAGTATACTATAAAACAAAAGAAAATGTTTGAAAATTTCTTTGCAAAACGAAAAAGAAATGCATTAGTGACAGATTGATTTGACGAGAGATTTAAATCATAAATCAAAATTCAAGTTATATGCTTACCTCATATTTCAGAGCAGTAATCCTCATATGAATGTATATATTTTTCTCGTTTGACTGTCATCATGGGAGGAGCAAAAAACTATATATATATACTATGTATGTTCAATCATCAAAAATACTCAGTTACGACACATGTGATGATATATGATTGCTTTCAATTTGGATGAGATTTATTTCTCATAAATATAAACGTATGATAGTGATAAAAGACGTGTACATAAATACATATACATATTCGATTACATTTTCTTTCTCTCTCCCATTCTCCGTTTGTGATACATATAAAAAAAACACATCATTACATGACAATAAGAGTTACAGATAGACGGATTCAATGTTTACATACATGTATTGTTAGTAATGTCACATCGCTTTTTTTTTATCCTTTTCTTTATTTTTGTTTATTTGCATTGATTGAGGATGAAGATATCTTTGTTTTTTCTTGATACATTCATTTAACATTGATGACTAGCGTTTTTTTTTTGGCTAATTTCTGAATACGTAAGTTACTTTTTTTTCTTGTGGTATAGGAGCGATTAGACGGCAGAGAAATGTGTGTTTTGAGAGAACGAGAATGACACTGACAAAAGAGAAAAATTGTGTTCGAAAGAACAGAAAGTTCACCAAAACGCTAGTGCTTGATCATTTCTTCTTCTTCTTCTTCTCCTCATTCTCCTCATTCTCATTCTTATTCTTGTTCTAGCCGCAACTAGAACACATACGGAGACATCAGAAACTAATGAACAATGCTGTTTCCATCCACGCAACCACCACACATACCATCATCAACTGCTGATTCACAATACGATACAACAACAGGTTATTCATCATCGTCTTATACACGATGGCCACGATCACTTGGTAAATCTTCTACTGCAACTAGGACTAGTACTTCTACATCAGGTCGACGTCATCAGTATCCAAACGAACAACATTCAGATATTTTACATTATCAACATACGCGAGCGCAACCACCTATCTATTCAGAACTCAGTCCGCGGCGATCACTAATAAATAATATTTTACCGTAAGTAAATTTCTCTCTTATGTTTGTCAAGCGGAAAAAAGAAAATATCCATGAAGCATTCATAAATAAATCAAATTTTTTGCTTTATTTTTCCACATCATTCGTCTGTATGAAACAACTCCAATTTCGTATAATCAGTAGAAGAAAAAAAGAAACTGTGTCATTTTGCATACATCTAGATCGATATCTATAAAGCAAAAGTCATAAATGCCTTATATAAAAATAGCTGAATAATAAAAAAAAAACATTTTTTCAAAGAAATTCTGCTTAATTGATAATCAATAGTGCAGTATGAATTCTTACTTAATTGAGATAAGATTTATCGAAGAATGATGTTCTTCTCCGTTTCTATCTCTTTTTTCTTGACGTTCTGTCTTCTTCTACTTCTTTTTTTTTGCCTACGATTAATCGTCGTTGTACCATCTTTTTCTCTTTCGGTTTCTTTTTTGCACCAGCTTTTCTTTCTATTCTGTTTATCTCTTGCCTATTGCCGCAATATTGATAAGGCCATTGCTAGAAGCAAACTAAATACAATATATCGGTCTTCTTTTAGTACTCGAATACAACAATCGATTGCGCCTCTTGATTTTGTCGACACATACGAAATCGATCGGGTAGGATTTACACAAAAATCTGTAATTGAGTAAATATGCTTAAAGTAATCAGTTCGGATGTTCTAGCTATTTCACCTGTGTTAATCAATCTACTTGTTCACTTTGCGTAGATTCTTTTTTTCGTCGGTCGTTTTTCTTTTCTTTTTCTTTCGTCAGTCAATCATGATAGCATTTCTAATTTCTATCAAGGTATCTTGTTCGGAGTCTTGTCTCTATTTTCCTCATATACTCTACCGACTTTTTTTCATTTCATCAGAACGTATGATATAATTTAAAAAAATATCACGTCGGGCTTGTTCGTTTGTTTGCACTTTATTTTATCACCTGCTGGTACTCTCAACTAGTAGCATTTTTCTTTGGCATAAATAAAACTTTTGAAGGTTCTTTTCTCTTTACATTTACATACATACATACATACAAGTACATATATTAGAAAGCGAAAAATAGGTGACAAGACAGTTATTTGTCATCGATTTTCGTTTATACTCTTCCACGCTATTCAACGGAATAGAATTTAGAAAATATTGATATATAAAGTATTCAACTCATCGACGATATTATTATGGTATCGGAACAAATTTCGTTTCGTGCAAAATTAAAAAGTAATAAACGACGTTCATTTTCGAATGATGATATATTAGTCGAGTAAGATATTATATACTTTTCGTTCAACTTGCATGATGTTTTTTGCTACATCTTTATTGTTATAATCGTATTTTTTTTGAAGATTCTCGATGAATGCGAAGTATGATGTGTAATTAAAATTGAAGATGACTTCAGTCAAGGATATTCTATTTTTTTCCTTTTCTTTTGTCTACACTATGAAGATATTATTGACATTGAAAAAACACAATTCATTCATTTCTGTGATGGATTAGTGTAGATAGAAAATTAATTACAGTGTACAATAAAAAGAACAACCATGACATTCATAATGGTTACACTTGAGAGGTCATTGCTCGTGCGCATGTGTATATTAAAGAGGAGAAATTCTCTTTAGTTTGATTCTCTTTCTCCTTCACATTTTACTTGTGGTTTCGTTTTGAAGCGGGAGAAAAAAGAAAGAAAAGACATTGTCCTCACCTTGCTGCCTCTTCGAGTATCAGTTCATATATATTCGCTCGCTCTCGTATTTACTAAGACAAGTACGTATATGAGAAAAGAAGTTTGAAAAGAAAAATACAGAAAGAAAGAATGAAAAGAAGGGAAGATGACGACGAAACGCGATTTTCTGTTGTTGAAATATAAAATCATCATCTGACCAGTTCATTTCTTCTTTTTTTCGTTTTCGTCGATATTCTTTCGCATATTCGCGCATACCATCGCTTCAAAGATGCTTCGCACCGATTACATGGACAACGACGATGACGACAGAAGCAAAAATTGTGCAGGCACATGTTCATATTAAATAACTCTCCCATCTCTTCAATCTGACTATCTTCATTTTCTTCTTCTTCTTCTTCTCTTTTCATACAGAAGAACACATACATAATAATACATCGCTCTAGTTCATTTTACATTTTCGAGTATACTGAGTTATTATATAAGAAAAGAAATATAAATAATGATTGCCGTACAAAGTTCCGATATTGATTCAATCGGTTTCTCAGATTATTGTTCGCAAACATTAACCGGTAGCAGGTAAAAATAAATACAACACAGGAGAAAAAGAGAGAAGAGAATTTGATATTGTTCAATGAGTTGCTCCAAGAAAATGAAATTATGATTTTCTTCATAATATGAAAAATACCTATTTACCTACATATATACGCACGCACATACACACACACACACACACACACACACACATATATATATGTATATATTAAAACTGATTTCATCATACGCTCAATTTGAAATACGCTTGTCATTTGCTTGTATAATTGAAGGTTTCATTAATCATAGGAAAACGATAGAAGAGAAATACTTTACAACATTTATATTTCTTTTTTTCTGTATCATACTCATTTTGTTCGTATTATTTTAAAGGATGTCGAATGGCGCTTCTAATGGAAATGCACGTCAACGTATACGTCATTCAAATTGGTCAAGTTTAGGTAGTCTAAACAGTTTTGGTGAATCGACCACAACACCACCATCGTCACAAGAGCACACGGGTAGTAGTGGAAGTAATACAAATGGTAGTGGACAACAACGTGAAACATTACATAGTCGATTTGATTTTAAACAAACATTAGGCAAAGGTACCTATGGAAAAGTTAAACTAGCACTAGATAAGCGTAAGAATGAACAAGTTGCAATAAAAACAATAAAAAAATCACGCATTGAAAATCCACATGATTTGGCGAGAATTCGACGTGAAATTGACTTCATGACAAGTCTTAATCATCCATATATTATAAAAATAAAAGAAGGTAATACAAAAGAAAACAAGCATGATTCTATATTTTCATTATATAATTCAATTTATTTCTATGTATTAGTTTATGAAAGTCGTGAAAAAATTATTCTTGTAATGGAATATGCAAGTGGTGGAGAATTATATGATTATCTCAATCGTATGAAACGGATTCCAGAATCTCAAGCACGGGCTATTTTTCGGCAAATAGTATCTGCAGTCCATTTTCTTCATAAAGTATTGAAGAAGAAATTTTTGTTTTTGAAATGAAATCATAAGATTTATTTATTCCTTTCTTTTTTGCTTTTAAATTATAGAATCAAATTGTTCATAGAGATCTTAAATTAGAAAATATTTTAATTGATCATAATGGTGATATCAAAGTAAATATTGATTCAATGAAAACTATCTTGTTATAGACAAGAGTATACTTATTTTATTTTCATTAGTTAGCTGATTTTGGTTTAAGTAATAGTTGGTCACCACGTCGACTATTGTATGTTGTCGTTAATTGATTTTTATCAATGTATATGATCTTCTAGTTTTAATTAGACATACATTTTGCGGATCTCCATTGTACGCATCACCAGAAATCGTTTCCGGTATTCCATATTATGGCCCTGAAGTATGTATTTTTATCGGATTTATTTCAAGATAAACAACAACAAAAAAAAATATTGTATATACAGGTTGATTGTTGGTCATTGGGTGTTTTACTCTATACACTTGTTTATGGTTCGATGCCATTTCAAGGTGGTGATTATACTCGACTCGTACGCAATATAACTTCAGGCGATTTTATTCAACCTCGTGAACAATCAGGTAATAATCAGAGTTTGCCCGAAAAATTTAAGAGATAAAAAGCTATAATCTAAGAGAATTTTGGAGATCATTGTGTCCACCTGAGAAAAACATTTTTCACATTAAAAGAAATTTTTTAAAAATCGAAAAAAACCAAATCTATAGGCGCACTCGGACTGATACGTAAATGTTTGACGGTAATACCATCAAAGCGTTTTACTATCGATGACATTGCGACGCATTGGTGGGTGAATCTTGGCTATAAATATCCACCTGTTCATTATTATCTTACACCGGCGATGAAACAAAATGGAACGTTAGTGCCATCACATATACCAGCAATAACATATGATGAAACTGCAGTAAAAGATAATGATTCTCTGACGAAAAATATTAAATCATCAGCACCTGTTTATATTCAATCAGTACCGGTACAAAATGGTCGTAAGACAGATATTCAAATAAAATATAAACCAACAACAAATGGATATAATTCAACACCACGAACACAACGATTGAATAGCAAAAGCGAACAAACACCAAAAGCAAGTCGACGGACATCTAAAGAGCGACATTATGACGGTATCTCATCTAAACATCCGCTACGTACATAATAATCTAATAGAAAAATATTTACAAATAAGAATCTCAAATATTTTTGTTTTTGTTTTCTTCGTTTTTTTGTGTTATTTTTGTTTTCTTCTTCTTCCATTTCATCTATTTCTTTACCAAATCTGAGACTAATCAAACCCTATGCTTGAGCATGCGCGAAAAACTACGTTTATTTGGTGATGGATTGCTTATTTTTAACTTTTTTCTATTTTATTTCATTAATATCATAGGTGCACTTTCACTTATACAATATTGCTTGAAACCCGATGCTAATAATCGTGCTACAACAAAAGATATTCTTCGTCATAAATGGTTAGCAAATGGACCTGTTCTTTCTATACAATTACGTTCAGCAGCAGCAACATCAACATCATCCTATTCAAATAATGATCAAAACTCGTTAAATAATAACTATGATAAAACTCGTTTACGAACAGTCACACTTGAAAATTCAATATCACCATCAAATTCACTTGTTGAACTTGAACTTCATACGAGTTCATTTTTTGATACAGCTCGTTTACGTGATAATATATCAATCAATAAAGAACACCAACGACGAAATCGCGTTTCAGCTATACCGATTTCTACACGTTATCTTTCGTCGAATAACGGAAAAGCAGATGCAACTTTATTATCTCGTCCAACATATCGACGACCCGTAAGTTTATCTCTTGATCATCAACATCCAAATCATGAACCATTACAAATGCAGTCGGTTAATAATCGACATGCTCAACAAACAGTTCCATCAACATCAACGAGAGCAATACCATATGATAATAATAATGATCGATATCATACATTACAAGCAACAAATCAATTTGTTTCTCCAACGTCATCTGAATCAACGACAACAACTATGCCACCATCATCTTATCTTGCTTCAAGTGATTTAGATTTCGCACTAAATGATCTCAAATGTAAAACAATTTATAAATATACATCACCATCAACAAAAACTGAACATAATGTTACAACGAAACTTCCAAATTCAACAGCAACTGTTGCGCCATCCGTATTTACAACATCAGCTATTAAATTTGCTCCAGTACCTAATCGACGAATAAGTCCATTGAAAGATCAAGAAAATAATTCATCTAATAGCACAGCACGTCTATTGAATAATACTGCTTCTAATCCGTCTCATAGTATTGATGATAGTATTAATAATACTTTTACTACTAATAATAATAATATTGAACAACACTCATCATTAACTAAACTTGATTCACCAACATCGTATAGTACACAAAAAAATCGTTTACTAGATGATAACAACAATTTAGTTTCATTAAAAGTATACGAGTAGTAATTATCTTTCTTGTTTTCTTGTTTGGCTTGTTTTTTTTTTGTTGTTTTATTCTTACAGTTATTTCTGTGATAAAGTGTGACATTTTTGTTTTATTCGCAAAAGACAACAACAGTAGTAGACGTTTATATAGGATTTTTGCTGTGTACATCTACCTGTACTGTGCTTCTTATGATGGATCTCTTCCTATTCCTGTCTATTTCAATAACAGTTTTTGTGTGCTCATTCTTTTTTTTCTTCTTCAGATTGTACAAAAAACAAATACTGCTGCTATGAAAATATTTATTTGTGTGTGTCTGTGTCTGTGTGTATGTTCAAAGTTTGATTCTCATTTTTTTTTTGTCTTCTTTTGTATAATGAGAGGGTGAGACAGAGAGAGAAGGTGTAGACCTTGAAGTAAACATAATAGAACAATTGTCTCATGTTGTCTGTACTCCTTTCACTTCAATACTTTGGTTTAACATTGATAACAAGGTCAAGTTTATTATTGTAAAAAGAGAAAAAAATTCAAGGTGACTTAATTTTTTACGGTCTTGAAAGATAAAACGCGGGAAAAAGACGATAGAAACAATTGATTAAATCTATTAACGATGAATCGACTGAAATCATTTTGATGATTTAGATTATTTTATATATATATATATCTATGTACTATTTCAGGATATGATGAGAAACAGGCAAGATTTTTATTTGATTGATTCACTAGGACATGAACAAACCTTTCACTGGATTATTTCAAGGATATATATGATTTTTGTTAATATGAGCACGATAATTGAGGTTCATTATTTTGTCAAATCAATTATATTTTTCTTCTGCTGCTGAATACCTAGTCCTGTTTGAATGTTCGCTCAGAGAATATGCGTTTTAAACTATGAAGCAATTTTTGTATTTAAGACGATTGAAAAGTTTTTTTTTGAAGAATTAAGAAGCTATAAATCAAAAGAATTTATGCAAATAAAAATATTGTGCAATTATTTATTACTCCGGAAATGTGTTTTCATAGAAAATTATTCGTTGAAAACAATTGCATTTACTCCGAAACATAGATTGTGTTTTGATAGAGATCGAATAATTAGATTTCCTACTAGGAAAAACAGGAGGGGACGTTTTGAATTTGTCAAAAATCAAAGAATTGACGAAAAAGAAAATAGAATTTATACTGATAAATTTAAAAAACAACAACAAATATCTAAACATGTAAAAATAATAGTTTATGTCCGTAGGAAAATGAGTAACAATCTATTTTGTACACTATTATTCATCTAGTCCTTAAGAAAATAGATTGTTGCTCAAATTAGTCATCATCTATGTTGTGTAGACTAACATACTATGATCAAAGGAACTATAAAAATGAAATTCTAAATTAATTTTACCTTAGAAAAAGATAATATCATATCTATTAGGACCAGCAAATTATTCACTTTCATTCTTTGATCTAGTTGATGCCCTATCACTTAATGACCATTGATAATAGTGAAAGGTATTCATCATTCATCGTTAAAAATACTATACCATATTATGATTAATGCACCCAATGTGTTTAACAAGCTGAGATCGTTGTCGGTGACATGAATTTGTAAATGTCATGCTCTAATTACTATTGTCAGGGCCATATATGTTGAACCATAGAGAAATCCAAATCGGTATTCCTTGATCGACGTATCCTGCTGTTGTAACTATTTACATTGCGCAAATCGACGTCATCAACTGACAGACCAAACAGGCTAATGTAAATTATTCGTATGCACGATCATTAATATATAATCGTATGTCCAGATTTTGAAATCATTCTGTTGATTTTTATTCGAATAGAAAAGATTAAGATCAATATTCATACACACCTGCGTTATCTAGTTACTTGAAAAGAAGAATCTAATCTGTGTACAATATTCAAGCGAACACATCAATTCATAAACAGAGTTATTACTTGTGAGGAGAAAGTGAATTATTGTTCTCCTCGCGAATTCTAGGAAAATTTATTTATCAATTATAGATTGAAACTTTTTAAAGATATATAATTTAACGTTGTTTGATTCTTTCATCATCTGTAATAAATAGTTTGGTTATGATGCAACATAGGAATTTTTTTAACGAAAGTTTTGCGTCATTGCTGTATTGGAAAATAAGTATAACGAAAAGACTGTAAATCATCTACACAAACTGCATTCTTTTACCAAAACATATTGTAAAAATTTTGAATTGGCTGTAGAAACAAGCGAAGAATTGAATTCTTTTGAAATTATAATTTAGATGATACACATCGACTCCAATAAAAACAGCAGATTGATAATTTCGACTTTGGCAAGAAATCTTTTCTTTTTGGTCGAATAGATTGAAGCAACGGATATTAATTCGGAGAATATTTCGAATCAAAGCTTTGCATCAAATCAGATCCTGAATTTCATCCACCCAAACATTGAAACCACCAAAGAACGCTATATAGACTCTAATTCTATCACAGCACATATGCTCGACTCAGTTTTCATCTTTAAATATCGCTGACATAAAAAAGATTTCACAATAACCTAAACCAGAAATGAGCGCAGCAGAAGATTTTCTGCCATGTACTACTTGCTACTTTGGCCCTGACGATTGGTAGAACAGGATAAAAATCACAATACTCTCTCTATGGTTCACTCCGAAAGGTTTTCTTATCAAGGATTTGTGTTGTTCAGAATGCACAAGAAAATATTTCAATGAATGTTTGTTATCATATTTTTCTTCTTTCTTCTTGTCGATAAACAACAATACAGGCGCGTGAACAAAATCGATAGTAACAAAAAAGATTACACACAAAGAAAAGAGAAAAAGATTTGAACAGCGAATTCACACTAACAACATTAAATCAAGAGAGACATCTTTCTGCATTTCAGTTGTTATTCTTCTATAGAGAATCTACTAAAAACTGTTCCCGTAAAAAAGAAAAGAAAATTTCAACACAAATACAGACACAAAAAAAAGAACAATTGAATATGTACGTACATGAAAAAATGATCAACATGCCAATGCTTAGATTGATTTTGCATATAATAACGTTTTGTTTTCTTTGAAAAAATGACGTGCGCGTAATAAAGAAATTTCATATATACAGCGTAGAATATATTTTTTTTTCAAACAAAAAGAGGAAATCACTGCATCCGACGTCAAAAAAAAAGAAAACGAATACAACACCGAGCAAGTTGAGAATACAGTATGTACGTACGAAATGAGAAAGTAGACAAAATGAAAACATAGCATGACATATACAAAATAATCTATGATTTGTTTTTGTTTGTCGCGTCGATTTGTTTAGCAAAATCAAACCATCGACCTGAACTGACAAGTTAAGATTATAAAGGGAAAAAAACAAATAAAGAAACACAATATGTGTTTTTCTAGGATATTTATACATGTACATAAATAAGTTTTTATTCTTTTTTTTATTGTAATAATGCATTCTATTCTTTATATTTTTAATCAGTAAATAGATTATTGAATTAGGAATTAATCACACAACTTGCACACGTTGAAGACGTTGGGTTAATTTTTCTGATAAAGGCGAGTCCGATGTTGATAGTCGAAATAAGAGAAATAAGCCGACTTTGTCAGCTGATGCTATCCAACCATGTGTACCTGGATTTGGATTAAATCGAATCTAAGAAGAAAAAAATGTTTTCAATACGTGAAATTCTTAGTTATTTTGTGTTTGCCTTACTTTTCTATATGTATGCACTTTATGAGTTTCATCATGTTGAGAATCAATGTTACCACTTGCATATTCCTGAAAAAGAAATCGTGATAATAAAGTAACTTTACACGGCGTATATTTAATTATACGAATATGTTTCTATGCGCGAGAGAATGAATTAGAAATTTCAAATCCATTTATATAAACTAGCGCGCACATTGTCAAAACGGAATGATAATTAGCAGAAGATTTGCTTTGAAGTAGTCGTATAGTATCATGAAAAATAGTGTCGCTCGCTTAGCCTTTTTGTGAAAATTTTGTATTCTTGGTAACTCGAATAGTTGTATTTTTCATATTTATTATTTAGAAAAAAAAACATGACTGATACGAAACTTTGAAATTTCTCGATCTCAATCAAACTTAACGCCCAATTTTTGAATTGAAACCTTTTAGTGCGTAACTAAGTTTACTAGTTCTAATTATGGCCGTAACGAATTCGATCTTATATCGATTTTGAGAAAACTTAAAAAGAGCTAGATAGTTACCGTTCGCTCAATAGTAATCTGAACACAATATTGTCCTGTTGGAACCACCGCTTGACCTTGATTATATTCTTAAACAAAAGAGAAAAAATTTCAGTTTTTTTTCTTCAAACCAATAAATATGAATTCTTACGCTGCATAGCTACAGGATCTGTAAGATTTCCAGCTTGTGCACCACCGACACCCGTTAAATAAGTCGATAATTTTGCCACACACTAAAATTTATAACAATCAAATTAGTCCAAGTTTCACTAAACTTAACAATTCATATATTAGTTTTTATCAATTTCGCTTTACTATATGAAAATACTTGACATGAAAAATCTATCATCGACGATAATCAGTTTTACTGTGTCCAGTGAACTGGTGGGTTTTCTTAATATGATCATGCGTCAATCTACTGTGAAATTAAGTAGAAGTATCCTGGCGTTAATGATTCTTTCCCTGGAATTTCAATCGATCCCTCGACGTGTGCCAGTATTATTATTAGCTTTGGAATTATAAGTGTAACTGACAAATATGTTTGTTGCGCACATCTATCAAATCAGAAACAGATCTAAAGAAAACTCAGCATCACAAACATTGAGTATTTCCAGCAGTTCGAGTTTAACCATCTTATACTTTTAGCGTAAATAATACGATATCCGTAGAAAATCAGAATAATATTAAACATCGTCCTTGGTATCTTTTATATAATCGTGTTTATTCACATAGAAATCAGTAACTCTATCATTTAAAGCATTAAAATATTTTCAAATAGATTAGACGTTTTCCTCACTAAAAACTCATGTTTCACATCTATTAGTATAATTATTACTACGATATTATGGTAGATGAAGAATCAGAGGATAGTTGAATTTTTACTAATACCATTCCTCTAATAGAAACTTGTGGTAAAGTATCCATGACATCTAATAGTCTATCGAAACGTTTTGTATCGTTTAAATACATTGACAAATGAACGATTGAAAAGAGGTACGTCCTTGATCGTTACGTGAAGATTTTTATCCTATGAACTCTGACCTTGGTTGTACAATTTTAGTTTTACTCAATTCCAGTAGATATTCTCAACTCAAATAACTTTGAATTCTATATTCAAAATTCTTACCGTGCTCGGTCGAAATTTAGGATTATTTTGTGCCCACGTTGATGAATCGCCGCGTGCAATCCAAACAGTACCTAAAGAATCATCGAATTAAAAAAAAAAGAACATCATAATTAAACCAATAAATTCTAATTTTTACCATCAAGATCAGCATAAGCAGCAGCATCGATCCATTCTGAATAGTCTAAACTGACAATTTGCCATGCTGATAACATTGACGTTTGCAAATGAGTCGAAACATTTTGACCCGGCAACAATATTGAATTTAATGGTACAGAAAGTAATTCATTATTACTAATAAGCAAAAAACAAATATTGTTTCTAAAAAAAAAACCTTTAAAATGTTACTTTGCATGTGCACAACCCGCATATAATGTATCATTTAATATAGATGATGCAAATTCACTTGCATTTGACCAATGTCGGTAACAAAAAATATTTTCATCTCGTGTTGTCCATACTCTATGAAAAATAAAATAGATATGAAAAATAAAACTCGCTATTTCTATTATAGATTCTTCTTACGTCCATGATTGTTTATTTTTTAAACTAACTGCAATTAAATGTTCAGAATTTCTCATGAATTTGACATCTTGTATAGCTGTATCTTCAACGAAAAATCTTCTTACAGGATAAATTAATGAACAATTGGTTGTCTAAAAAAAATGACAAAGAATAGAACTCTTTTCTATTTATTTTTGAAACCTACTTGTTCAACAAGTGATTTTGAATTCACTTCCCACATAAGTACAATACCATTTTCATAACCAGCACATAATTTATTTGGATTTTCATGACACCAATCAAGTGCTGTACACGAACCATATTCAGCACAACCAATACTACCATCTTTACGTCGATTAAGTGGTGGTACAAGTTGTGCACCACTATTTATTGTACATAGGTTTCTTGATGCACCATGCGGTACACCAAATATAATAACAATGCCTTGACTTGTGCCAATAGCTAAATAACTTAAATATGGATCATTAATAGTTGGACGATCTGGTAACCATTTTAAACATGTGACTTGACCGAAATCAGCGGCAACAGTAACATGTAAATTAGGTACATGTAAACTTTGTCTTAAACGGCCACAATTAAGTATTAACAGTAATGTTGAACCTGGTGGCGAACGTCGATCAGGATTTGTATAACTTCCGTGTAGTTGATTATTTGTATCATATGACCATTGTTCAAGTGCTAATGCAACATATTGACTACCGACTATATCAACAGCACGTGGTAACCATTCAATACAACGTATAGGACGGCCAACATTTAAAACAATAACATGTGAAGCAGCAAAACTATCTAATGGATTTAGAAATCGATCGCACGAAAGCATCTTAAGAAAAAGAAAATGATACTTCAATAGAGAAATTCTTTCATTTATTTATATTTACTCGAACACGTAAACAACTAGCACCGTTACTCAAACAAGCAGCTGATTCATTTTCAGGTATAAGTTGTCCGATGGTTGTCGCTGATGCCGAAAATGGTATATGACCATTCATAGGAAATTTATAACGAGCAAATGCGGCACGAAATGCCCGATCATTAATACGACATGGATCGTCTAATAAATATTTGTTTTCCTATTTTTGTTTTACTTATTAATTTATTTAAAAAGTTCTACCTGGACATGTATCATGTGAATCATCATGATAGAGTTCAAGATGATCACAAACACTGCTCACAGATGAAAACGGAATGCCACAAAATTTACATACAGCCATAACTAAATAACAATAATAATGTTGAACACTCGAGAAAAAAAATAAATTTCTCTCTTACCAGGTCCTAATGGACAATCAGTTTTTAAATGTTCTTTTAATTTTTTTAATGCTGTAAATTGCGTTTTCCCTCGACATCGATGACATTGAACAACGCCTTCAGTACGTAAACGTGTATTTATTTCTTGTTCTTGTTCAGGTAATAAGGTATCAGTTGCAAATTCAATATGCTTTTTGAAAAAAAAACAAATGAAGAGTAAATTAATAAATCTAAGAAAATTTTGTTTCTTGTTTGACTTACTTCTCTCATTCTTGAACGTGCTAATTCAGCTAATTCACTGCTTATATCAACACCGCGTGGTGATCGCATTCCGCTTGCTTTATGTGGATCACTCTAATGTTTAAATAAAAATAATGAAATATAATTTCAAATGTCTATTTAATATGTCGAGTATAACTTTTGATTATTATAGAATCACTTGCCAAGTGATTTGAAGACTCGAATGAAATATTTTCTTTGAAATCAATATTCTAAATTTTACCTAAGCGCTCGCTATATTTTAAGAACATAAAGATTTGATTTATATTTTTCATACATGACTATTTTATATAGATTTTAAACAAATATTTTACTTTTACAAGTTGTTCATTGATCATAATTGGATTGTTCATTGTCGGAGTTAAAGCTAGACCAGTAGGATTTAAATGTGTTTGTTTCGTATAACTCGCTATAGGTGTTGGTCCATCAGAAGATTTTGTTTTAGGTGGTCGACCACGTTTACGCTAGCAAAAATAATTCACAATAATAAAAAACAATCTATGAAAAACTTAAACGTTAAATATACTTTTGGATCATTATCATTTAGTTCTGATTTAATTATTGGTAATGACATATGTTGATTGAGCATTGTCGATGGAATATTATAATTGTCCATAGTACGTGGTGATACACCTGATGCCATCGTCATCATAGAATTCATCATTTGTGGTGGTGTTATATCGTTTGAATTTTTCTTTTTCTTTTTCGATTTTTTTGAATTTGATGTTTCACCCAGTGTTGGCAGAGCTGGTTTACGTGATACATCTATTTTATCTGTTGCTACGGCACCACCTTCTTCGGTACTCTTTAAACAAGAAAAAAGAAAAAAAATTTGAATCTTACAGAGCAAAACATCAAATCTTACATGTCGAGCTAAATGTGTACGTAGTGAACTTCGATCAGCTAATTCACTTCCACACATTAAACAACGAAAAAATGCTTTTGGATACGGTGACTTCGTACATGAATTATATAAATGATAACGTATGCCTTCTTTAGAAGCAAAATCAACTGTACAAAATGGACAAACAAAACGTCCATCACGAAATGTTGCTTGTCGAATAACATTAAAATGTGGCAAATCAGGATAAGAAAAAAGACCTGATTGATGTCGTATATGTGACCATGCTTGCGGTATAGGTATAAGTGCTAACATATCGCGATGAATTTCTGCAATGTCATGTTGAGTTTTAACTGGTGGTACTTGTGATTGTGGTTGATCAACATCATTTGGTGTTATTTGTGCATCTGTATCCATAATATCCATAGGACCTGACGATGGTGATATAGTAACAAGAGGTAATTGTGATTGTTGATCGAGTGACATTGTTTCGTTTGTTAGTTGTTCTTGTGATGTTACTTGTTGCTCATTATTTGTTTGATCGTGTGTTGAAATCATTCCAACAGATTCATCATTTGGATTATGATCTACTGTTGCACCACCCCCAGTAGCTATTAAATGCATGAGACCACTTGAATCGATTGCATTTTGTTGATGATGATCGTCGGTAGACCTGAAAAATAATGATTAATTCCTTGATAGAAGACTTTTGAAAATTATTTACCATGGCCAATCATTGACAGTTGGCTCCTGTTGTTGTTGTTCTTCTTGATGGTTTGATGATGTTTGATGAACCTCATCAACTGAAGATAAATCATTTGAAGGCGAATCTGGGTCAGCCATAAATATGTATAGTCGGTTTTACAACATTTGTGTTTTATTGAATTCCTAATAAATGATCGCATAATGACAGTTTAAAAGGTTATCAATACTGATGTTCAATAGAAAGGGATAATATGAAAACATTTTCTTTCTTGGTATTTTTTCTTTCTTATTCTTTGTTCTTTTATTTTTTCTCTTTTTTCTTGTCACATGACTTTTCCGAAAATCCAGAACAGTGTAGAGACAAAAAGAGAGAGAGAGAGAGAGAGAGAGAGAGAGAGAATAAGAAGAAGAAGAAAAAGGCCCACATTTCGCATTTTCGCCCTTACTTTTCTTCTCATCGCTGTGCTTGTCTGTCCCTCTTTTTCACTCTCGCACAGATGTTAAATATCCTTTTTCTGCGTTATTGATGACTGTCATCATAACTATTACTATATACTTGTTCGTTCTTCTTTGCGGAGGAAGCCGGGAGAAGGAACAAAAATGAGTTGGAAAAGAATCAATACGAGCGAATAAAAAAAAGAAAAAATATCTTCTTGGCTAATAACTCTAAAACAGCGTACAAACCGACGAAAGTTGAGAGAGAAAAAAAACAAGAAGAAAGAGGAAAAAGGGACGCGCTAAAGGTTATTGTTGTGCCATTTACGTTACATGTCAAACTCTTTGTTTTCGAAATGAAAAAGTTAATTTTTTTCAAAGTTTATTTTCAGTTTTTATTAAATTAAGAATACGTTTTTAAGACGACAAGTATACATTATGATAGTATTACAAAAGTGCATAAGCGCATTATAGTTTGATTGGTTTCAAACAAACGAATAATAGGATAGATGTCAGTTACCATGAGTCATAACTCGTGTGTTAACCCGGTACAAACGAGAGAAATCAGTCACGATTAAAAATAGGAAGAAAATCATCTTGTAAATAACATTGTCATACGCAGACGAGATTGTATTTTGAAAGTTTGTACATGAAGTAATGAACAGGTTCTACGAGCTCATTTCAAAAACATATTTATATTTACAAATCAAATAGAAGTTCTAACAGCTTATTCTAAAATCTCAAGAGACTAATTATCATACTCATAAGGAAAACTACTTTAGATAAGTCTTCATTCACTAGATAAATTCAATCGATATTAAGCAAGACCAAAGGGACTCCTATTGATGTATTTTCTTCTTACTTTTTTTAAACACAGAGCCAGATTTGTGCAAGTATCTGCATACTACGTATAAGAAGAAAACAAACTTCTCGTTGTACCATAATAGAATATTCAATATTAATTTCAGAGTATTGACCTTTCCAAATAAGATTTTGATATTCAAACAACAGGTTTATTTCCCTTAGAAATTTGTATTAATCTGAAAAAAGATAATAGTAATTTGAGTAATAAAATTTTTAACAAAAATTTTGAATTTATTTTTCAGAAAACAAGTTATGCGTGTTCCTTACACATCATCAATTTCACAAATAAGTAAATTTCTACAAAATTTAAATGACTATCTTGATTCTGGTGTATACTGTGATTTAACATTTATAATTGATTATGAAAAATTCCCATGCCATCGTATAATTCTTGCTAGCGCATCGCCTTATTTTCAAGCATTACTCACACATAGATTTAAAGAAAATGATCTCAATTCAATTGAACTACGCGATATTGAACCTAAAATATTTTCGTTACTTCTTCATTATATTTATAGTGGTAAAATAGACATTGATAATAGTAATGTACAAGATATTTTAATCGCTAGTGATATGCTTCAACTTGATGAAGTTGTTCAATTTTGTTGTCATTATTTATCCATTAGTTTAAATGAAACAAATGTTATTGATACATGGAAAATAGCCGATGAATTAGGTTGTTTATCGTTAAAGGAAAATGCAGAACATTATATATTAACAAATTTTTGTAATTTAATTAAATTTGATATGATTAAATCCATTCCACATAATCTATTGATTAAAATTATTTCTAATGACGATCTAATTATTGATAATGAAGAACAAGTTCTTGAAGCTATATTAATATGGTTTTATCATAATCATGAACAATCATTTGAACAATTATTTGATAGTGTTAGATTTGAATACATTTCTAAAGAACATCAAAAGAAAATTTTACATCAAATTGGATTTGTATGTCATCATGATTTTCAAATCGATTTTTAGCAATAGTTGAAGTTTCAGAACCAAGTCTTAGGTTTAACTATAGAATGATAAGAGCGTGTCGTGAAGAATGAATAACTTTTCTATTAGTTCATTAACAAAAGTTAGTGTTATTTTTGCGTCATGTATCATTGAATTGTGTAGCATTATGATAGAGCAGTGTAAATAGATAGAAATAAATTACTGGTCGAATTCTTAGAAGAAAAATATCGAAAACTAAATAGAAGTGATTTATCATACTTGTGAGAGAAATCTCTTCTAGCTAAGTAAACGCATTTGTAATCGAGCTTAAGTGCGTCGTGTACAACGGCATACGCCGTGAATATGTAATTTTATCTAGAAAAAATTGTATATGTATATAAACCGGCCTTGACAAGAGCAGTTACTCATAAAATTTACAATTCTATTGATTTTTATTCTATAATAAGAATATAAAATCTGTTAGTTCACAGGAACTATGCAAACGACACGGTTCTATCATAGTTGTATCTTAGCATAGAAATAACTAAAAGAATCTGTTACTTTGACGAAAAAACAAACTATCCTCAACCAGAAAATAAGTTCGATTCTTGGTATGATGACAGTCATTTAAAAGTATAACTTAAAAGTGCAATGTCTCTGCATCGCAATAAACTAATAATATGAATTCACTTCAGGATATTCATAGCGCAATTTCCCCTTCATCGTGTGTTTATGTCGATTTAAAAGTAATCAATCAGTTAAAGGACATCCATCATGAGGCTTCTAGTTTCTGTTAATATGAAAGATACTTTTTATTGATCATTTATATTCTGCTACTAAGATACCCTAGAAAATTTTTCATAAAAATATTATAATAATGGAGTCATAATTGCTTGTAACTTTTAGAGTGTCTCATGTGGAGTAGTTTCCGGTATGAGTTCAGTAGATTCTTAATATTATGAATTAATTCTAATAAAGAATAATCCTTTTTTACAATACTCATGAAGTAGGAAAAGTATAAGGCGTTCAATAATAATTTTAAAATAGTTGACGTCACTGTTATGTTCCGTTGTTCAGACATCATCGTAATACATTAAGTCCCTATATATCTATATAAATAATAGGATAATCAACGATGTGTGAGCGAGGAAGATGAGTACTGAAAGCTTTCATCATATTCTATTGTTGCTTTCAGACTTCATCACACGCTGCATAGTTCCAATGAATATCTTCGTTTCTTAAGAAAAAAAAAGAAGCTAGAAAATGTATTTTTCTCTTTAGGAAAATCCATCCATAATTCATCGTATTGAACAAATAATAACTAATCGAGAATGTCGTATCAATAACAGTCCAGTAAGACGTGGTATGAGACAAACATGCTATCTGTTTGGTGGTTATGGTTCCAGTATAGACGATGATAATTCACATCTATTAGCAGCATCATATCGTTGCCATTTAGATATTAATGATTCATCGCCATCATCCTATTCAATTGAAATTGAACAAATTTCTGGCGACGAAATGCGTTATCCACGAATGCATCATCAAACTGCAGCACTTGGTAGTCTTATTTATATTGTTGGTGGTGAAGACGGTGATAATATATTTAATTCTGTTGAAATATTTGATTCATTATCAAAAGTTAATAATGAAAAATGGAGACAAGGAAATTCAATGATAACACCAAGATGTAATTTTGGTTTAGTATCATTAGATTCTACAACATTATATGCTTTAGGTGGTCACATTGGAGCTGATATAACGTCATCTATTGAAATGTTCAATAGTCAAACAGGTCAATGGATAGTATTACCGTATAAATTAAAATCTCCATGCTATGGTTTTGCTTGTGTACAGTTAAATGGTTTAATAATATGTATTGGTGGTTCATGTATATTTAATTTACCGGTTAAAACAACAGAAATATTTAATCCTCGAACAGGACAAAGTTATTTATGTACAGATATGAATGAAGCACGAACACTATGTTCAGCATGTGTTGATGATGAACACGAGAGAATCTATGTTTTTGGTGGTGCTGATGCTAATGGAAATAGTTTACGTTCCGTTGAAGCTTATAATTCATCAGATTGTCGTTGGTACAAATTACCATCGATGCTGTTCAATCGTATTAGTCCATGTGTTTATCGTATTGGCTATTACATATTTGTTTTTGGTGGACGAACAAGTTTAGCACATCACTCTGAAATATTGAATACAGCTGAAATATATCATATCGAGAAAAAAACATGGATACGAACAAATGATGTACCGATTCATATATATGGCGCAGCAACTGTTCTTCGATGAAATTAACTTTTTTTTTCAATTCTGTTTTCTTTTCTAATTTCTAGTGTTATTTATGGCAGAAATTCTCTCTGCATATGTAAATATATTTTTGTTTCTTTTGTTACAATAAAATTGGTATGATTGTTATAATTGCATTGAAGCAATGTTTCATTGAGTTCCATCCGGCATGTATCCTTGTTGGACACTATTTGACGTCGTCTTGTTTATTGATATTACGAGTAGTAAGAAAATGCGGAAATAGGAAAGAAACCATGTACTACAAGTACAATCTCTGGAAGGCTGTCAGAAGAAAAAGGATTGATCATTCAATAAGAGATTTTCTTCGTAAGAAATGATGATGGCATCGACGGGTGAAAGAACAGAAAATAACAGAACAACAAAAAAGAAAGCAGAGGAGCAGACGCAAATGCAGAAGTAGACTCATTCTGTTAGATTTTGCACAGGGTAGGAAAAAACATCCATCTCATATATCGTCATGGTAAATCATTATTTCTTGCTGACATGTTGTCGACGTCGTACCTCGTTCGATGCATTTAGAAGAACAGCCAACAATGTGACCCTGCATCGTTACGCTGCATGTTTATATATCGAGTAATCTAGAATTCTCCGAGTACACTTCATCGACTATGTTGGTTTCTTGCATGAATTTTCGAACGTTTATTTTTTGAATGAAAGAAATTTTCTGGGTCACTTTTTACCATCGTCAATCAATATTTAGATTGTTCTCATGAAGAACTGCAATATTTGATATGGCAACTGAACAACAAGGGAATTCAAGTGATATTTGTCAAATTAATGGCGTTCATGATCAACATTTAAATCAGACTGGTGATGACAAAGTAACAAATTCTTCCGATGCGACATCTCGTCATTCACGTTTTTTTCGAACGAAACGAAAACAACGATTAGGCGAAAATCTAACGAGTGTAAATGGTATAAATTTTCAGAATCTATAATAAATAACTGTTCAAACTCATGTTTAGGACAAATCAAAATAGATATTCCAATTGACCATGTGTCAAAGTCTTTAGAAAAACTCAAAATACGATCTTCATCCCCACTTCCTTCATCATTAGCGGCCACCGATGATTCAGACGAAAGCGATGAAAGTAATCCTGGAGTAGATTTCGAAAAAATACCAAAAATAGATATAACTCCAGCACGACCATCTATCATGAGTATTAATACTGGTTTTCAATTAAAAAAGTCTCATTCTGCTAAACTAACACGTGCCAATGAAAATGAATCATGCCCAAAGAAAGCCGTTCGTTTTGCCGATGATTTTGGTCTAGATTTAAGTCAAATTAAAGTAATTAAAACCGATGAATTACCCTATGTACCTCGTGCAGCATTTAAAGATTTACATGTTACTGATGAATCAAATTCATCGGGCACGCGACATCAAGAACCTTCGAAATTAATAACTTATATGGACCAACAATTTTCAAATCCTATATATGCTGCAGATTTTAACGATCGTGTATCTCGGCAGAAAATTATCCTTGAACAAGCGAGTAAGTCTATCAAATAGAATAAGTTCAAAAGAACAAAAATCTTTTATTTTTTTAAACGATTATATTTTAAGATGCCATTGACAATCGTATTTATGGAACAATCAAATTAGTTTCATTTAGTTTACAAAAACGAGTGAAAGTTCGTTTAACAACCGACAATTGGATATCATTTCAAGATCATGAAGCAACCTACATTACGAATTCCTATGATGGTACTTATGATCGATTTTCATTTACGATCGAAGTCGATCGTTATAGGATATGTGCTGGAAATAATATTCAATTTTCTATTTGCTACACATCCTTTGCTGGCCCCGAACTTTGGGATAATAATTATGATCAAAATTATCGATTCGATTGCTTATCAAGAACCATACCTGATTATAGAGTTTAAGAAGATATCAGGAGGTATTCTGTTAACTCCCTATCGATATGTAGAGTTTTATACGTATGTTTATTTATTTATTTTATTTTTGTCCATTTCATCCCGTTCGTTAGTGTTACATAGGCGCTACCATTTATCACATTTGTCTATATATATATATATAGTATTTTTTTCCTTGATATATTTAGAATATTTTCGTTTCTTTTTTTTTTAATTTTGTTTTGTATATTAAATATACAACAAAAACAAAACTCAATTAGAAAAATGAATTTATTTTGACTGTTGAATACGTTCAATTAGTGTATCGCATAAATTTTGATTACGATGTTTATGCTTAACACTACGAACTTCATTAATAAATGGTTCTGATGCATTTTGAAGTTGAGTTGCGAATTGATAAATTGTATCTAAATATTAAAGAAAATGATAGTTTTTGTATTCTTTCGATAGAAGAAAAGTTTTCTTTACCAAAAACAGCATTTTGAACTTGACTATTTTGATCGTCCATATGTATTAATAGAACTTTTGCTATATCTTCAAGATGCGATCGATAAAGATCAACAGTGAAATCTCCGTGAAATGCTTGTACATAGGCATTTAATGTTGAACACATTGCAAGACGAATATCATCCGATACATCATCTAAGCGTTTCAATAAATCTGGATAGGATTTATGTAAACGATCATTATCAATCGTACGAATAGCATCGTCGTTGGAAAAAAGTGCTTGCAAAACATAACAACTATTCATTCGTGTTAAACGATCGTCATCATCTAACATTCCTAATACAGCAAGAAGAATTTCTTTTGTTGACAATGCACACTAAAATTTAGAACGAAATATTTATCTCAAACGGAAATAAATTTCTTTTTCAGATTATTTTCGATTATAAAATAAATAGATTCAGATTATTAAGTGTAAACTATTTCATTGTAATAGAAGATCAGCTAGTAATTTAAGTTATTCAATTCTCATGTATTAGAATGTACTTATATTTTCTATTGTATAGGTTGAGTCATCAATGAACTTGATGTGTTGTAAAACAAACTTATATGACTTGAACTGCATAGACTTTATGATTCCTTGTTTTTCGTGTATCTATCGCTCATGCAATTGTTTCGCATGCTCGTGAGCTACGATTGTGGAAAGACTAGGACATCTAGAATCTAATCAAGGATCGGTTAAGCAATCTTTTCCTCATAAGTGACAGCTTTCATCTTTTATGAATTCAAAGTAGATGAAAACGAATCATTATTGTCATTAAAATTCTAACGACTAATTAAAAACTTATCTCACTTTATTGGTATTATAAATTAGTTTCCTAAAGCTTTTTATAAGACGAAACAGATGTTTTTCTGTAGCATTTCATTCTTGATTTAGGTTATTACCGGTCATTATTTATGTCACAAATAATTCAAGATTTCAGATGTACTCCGTAATTATTGTCAATTAATTATCAGCGTTCATTTTTTATTTCTGCTAGCAATAATAGACTGTTGCGCTTTATTTTAAAAAGAACTATTAGAGCTAACTTGATTGTGTCAGTATCCTTAATAAAAAAAAACTATTCTATTCCCTTACTTGTTCAAAACTGAATGATTTTGCTTGAAATAGTGACCAAAGTGTAGCAATAGCTGTTGCTCGGATAGCGGCGGCTGTTCGACCTGCTTTCCATCGCATATTTGGTAATATACATTCGTCAATTAATACTGTTAAATGTGGACTAATTATTAATGTTGTGTCCGTATCATCAATAAATTGAAGTAAATTTGCAATAATTAATAAACATTGATTTCGTATTTCCGAATCACGATCAGGATTCATGACAGTCCGTAAAATCTCAATAATATCTGGGAGAAAAAATCGATTCGATGATTCTAAAAGAAAAACACTTGTTCTTCTTTAATGAATCAAACAAAATAGCCTTGAATTTTTGTGAAACACGATCTGAAAGGAGTGTTGAAGTATATAGGGTAGAAATTTGTATNCCCCCCACAGACAGGGACAGAGAAATTAATTAGTTAGCTAGCTGATTAATTAATTAATTAATTAATTTCTCTGTCCCGGTCTGTGATGGTTTCTGACGTCTCTCTGTCACTGTCTGTGATGGTCTATGAATTATCTGTCATTGCCTCTGATGGTCTGCGAATTCTCTGTCACGATCTGTGATGGCTTTTGAAGGCTCTGTCACCATCTGTGGTGGTCTCTGAATTCTCTGTCACTGTCTGTGATAGTTTCTGAAGTCTCTCTGTCACGATCTATGGTGGCTTTTGAAGGCTCTGTCACAGTCTGTGATTGCCTCTAGAGACTTCATGCACCATAATACAGATACAGACCGTGGCAGAGAACCTCCACAGACCGTCACAGACCGTGGTAGACGGATTCCAGAAAACGAGCTTTGTCGTGTTTCACATTTTTAATCCCACAGGGATTGCGCTAACAGCTTTTGTTTTTTGGAACGGTAATTGCTCAAGTAATTTTCTAGCAGACGATATATCTTAGAAAATCAAACTAACATGACTGGACGAAAAGTCCACGGAAAAGCAAGGCTTAAAAATCATGGTTTCTAAGCAATTTCAGCTGACGAAAACGATTATATTATATTTTACACTTCGATCCATTATACATACAGAAAAAGTGGCATTCGTTCGAGTTAGATCATGTATATTGTTACTTTGAACAATAATACTCAAGGAAGGATATTACTCTTCCTGAATGACACTTGGTGTTTAAACTCCACGCCGACTGAAATATATCTTACCTGCTTGCATAATAAATGTTTCGAAGATAAAACGATCTCGACTACTTCTTAACCAATCATTAGATGTTTGTTTAAGATCATCAAATAATTGTGAAGCAAATTTTTCATACATTTGATTTAAAGAACTATTTTCAAATGTTTTCGAGGCTAGATCAGTCAGTGTTTGTTTACACTAGGCATAAAGAAAAATAATAATAAAATCAGATAATAAATCTTATTTTCTTACCTGTTGTTTTAATTCATCATTGTCAACAATTGATAAAAGACTCAAAATACATTTAAATATCCGATAAGCGTAAGGTTCTAATTGTTGTTGACATTTTTCAATTAGAAGTCGACAAATACGTAAAAGTTCGTTCTGTATTGGTAACTTAATACGAGAAAAATCGATGAAAAGTTTTCGTCAAAAATAAAGTTCTATTTTAATATTTACTTGAAAATTATCAGTATAATCAGATTTAAGAATAATTGTAAGTAGTTGGTCCAGAATTTTTCCAGTTTGCATTAATTCATCACATGTCACACCTGTCAACAGTGGCGCAAGTAAACGAAGTAAACCTAAACTTGAGGCTTGTTCAAAATGTGGTCGAATTAAATTAAACCAAATATTAATCGGTACAAAATAGCCAATATTAATTAATGCTTGATTTATCTATTGTTTTGTAACACAAAAAAAATTTAATTTGCTTCGAAAATAAAGAAATATTTTCTCTTACTTTTTCACGAACTATTGGTTCATCGTCTACAAGTGCTTTGGAGCAAACTTGAAGTGTATCTTCTAAATGTTGCGTTATCGTGTCTTCAGCTTGCCATGTGAGAATAACAAGTAATTCAGAAGACTTCATACGTCCTGATACAACCCAATCAGTTAGATCATTACGAATAGCAGGAAGAATTCGTACTACATTTCTTTTAACTAGTTCTCGACAACCCACATTTGGCCGTGTCACTGAAATATTAAGGAAATTCAGTTAATAAATGTACATGAAGATAGGCATTACAATCAGAGAAATTCATCAAGCAGACATAATTTAAATAGACGCCAAAATGTTTTCGTACATACCACGAATGGCTAGTGGAGACTCAACTTTATCTTATTATCCCAATTGATAAATGTAATAATTACACCCAGTTGTTACTAATTTATCATAGGCGTTTGAGAACTTGATTAGAAAAAGCAGAACACACACAAAATCAATTAGTTTGAACTATATTTATCTATTCTTTTGCAGTTTTTCATTGTTTTATCACTCTCAATTGTCAAGAGATTTACCACCGTGCATCACTATTTACTTATGATTTGAACAGCTTTCTATTACAAATAACAATGACGTACAATTGACTGATGGAATCAATGTACTGAAATAAATTTCTTCTATTCGTACCTAAAAGGATATGGTTCGATTGCATGTTATGAATGTATGATATAAGAATGACTCTTACGAAAATACGAACAAATATCAAATAGTCAATATGCGTTCCCATATATTTCTGGATGGCCTATACATATGAAATCATAGTTGATCATTTATTGCGGTAATACCAAGTATATTTCAAGGATGAGAACCTTCATCTCATATTATGATGAAACTAATTACCATCAGTATGACGTACAGATGAGATGAGATATCAGAAATTAATCGAAGACATAATTCACTCGATAGGTAATATTGTGTCATGAAGTGATGATAGGCAAGACACAGAAAATAAGGTAAATTCTTTCTTAAAATCGAAATAGTTTTGCATGTACTTCGACAATCACAATAGAAACCAAAATTCTGGAATGTAACTTTTAATATTTCGAATAGATTTGAAAATGTCTTGACGATTTTTGGTAAAATTAGAGTAGAACAAGAATTCTAAAAATATTTCTCAATGATGTTTCTATCAATTACTCAACATGAATTATGGATAATAGTGTTTGCTAAAAGAAAATGCATATTTGACAGCAAATAATTGACATTCGCATTTCCTGTAGAAAATCAAGCATACATCGATAAGCTACATATTGTCAACTGTCAATTATTGTCACATCTATTTCAAGAGTTGTATAAAAATTGATGAATTTTTTCACTTACAATTAGGTGGATATTTTTTTGGAATATTTGGAAAATTAATTTGATCTTTAAGATCTTCTTCATTCTCTTTTTCATATTTTAAACCTAAATAAACAAGGAAAATATTTTCGTATATATATTTTTTTCAATTTTCAACATTACCAACATCCCACCAAAGTGAATCTGTTGTTTCTCGAATTTCTTGTATCTCATCCGTATAGCCAGTTAATAAAAGCGGTAACATCATATGAAAATATGAATAACGATCCCGTAATTCAAGCATCCATATGCCAACAACATTAATAACAGCAAGACGTACAGTACTTGTATGATCAAAAAATCGTTGTGCTAACGGTGATACACTTTCTTCAACAGATTTATTATTTCCATAACGAATAACATTTCCTGGATAGCAAAAGAACAAAAAAGATAGGTCAAATTAATATTAATCTATAAAAAAAATATTTACCAAGCGCATTGATTGCTTCAACACGTACTTTTGCATGTTGATGTTTCATAGTTTCTATAATTGGTTTAACAAGATGTTCAGACATAAGATGAAATTTTTCATGACATTTTGCTGCAAGTTTTGATGTTAATTCGCAACTTAATTTTCTGACTTCAGGATATGGATCAGTGATAGTTCGTTTTAATACTGCGATCCATTCATTTAAATATAATGCTAATCTATTTCCATTGGAATATATACGACAAATTTCAGATAGAATTGAAATAGATTTTAAACGTATTTCTTCGGACGGTTCAATAATATCATTTCCTCCGAGTCGTTGTACTAATGTTGGCATTAAGGAGGATAATATTTTATCGATATTGTTTTCATCATTACAATATTTAGTAATATACATTGATATATATGTTAATGATAGATCCCGATTTTTTTCAGCTGGATCGGAAAATATTCGTAGTATAGATTCGATTGTATTCGGTGGAGGTTGAATATGTTCATTATTGTCAGTGATGGCTAATGATGATTTAAGATCATTGCATAGATTTTGAAGAGCTTTTTGTCGCGTAATTTTATTCGGATCGGCAAGAAGAACAATATTACGGTTCATTTCACTTTCAGTGAGCATCCTGAGAACAGTAAATTATCTTATCTTAAGAAAATTTATACGAAAAGTGATTGTAGAAGAATCCAGAAATAACCATGACTTTCATACGAAACTGTTTTTTCTAAGTTGTCGTCATGAAAACATTGTAAAAATTCACCTGCATACTAGATGTCACTCGAATACAATATAGATTATTTCATTGAAATATATATTGAAGGACTACGTATGTGTAGAGTCATTTTTTGAAGGTCTTAACATGAGTTACTAATCCTTGAGATTTTAATTTGTTTTTATTATTGATTCGCTCGATTCTATGAATCGGAAATGATAAATCATATATCTATATCATTTAGTTGTACGGGTTGAAATTGGCATTGACCACTGTTACGTATATTATACGATTCTCAGGTTAGGTCATATCTTAGACTTATTCTCAACGAATAGCTTCACAAATGGTCTTTTTACAATGATTTTATTTTTGATATCAATCAATAGATACTCAAATAACATTCTGCGACTATTTCGATGTAAACAGCTCATTGATGAAAAAAATAGAAACATGCAGCTTCTGTTATGAGTTAACGGTGGAACTCTATAAAAATGAA
The DNA here is from genome assembly GCA_905331475.1 of Rotaria socialis. Lineage (NCBI taxonomy): Eukaryota > Metazoa > Rotifera > Eurotatoria > Philodinida > Philodinidae > Rotaria > Rotaria socialis. Next base: position 78,012 of record CAJNYU010000683.1, on the reverse strand, counting down.
TTTGGTTTTTTATATTTTAAAAATTGAAAAGAAAACAATAATGATTTGGACACACTTATGGAAATGAAACACTTTCGATTTCAATCATCTCCATCCTTATGTTTGTAAGTATGTAGCTGAATATCATCGTCAAAAAACGATTCATGATGAAGTAGATTCTGTATTCTATACAGGTAAAATGATTTCAATAGTAAATACAATTCTAGTAGATATGTTCGAGTAATAAATGAAACATTATTGTTTTTATGTCTCGAAAAAAAGAGTGGCAATAAAATATGAATACCTTGGTCAATAAACATGACTTATTTCGAATTTACAACTAAACTTTCGTACACATTGATCTTTAATTCGAACAAGTATTGGAATGAAATTATATCAATAGCAATATCACGAGAATCGATCGTATTTTCTGATGAACTTCAAACTGTACAACAAACCGTCGATGCACTGACTAAGAACAGGTAAAAAATGTAAATAATGGTATACGATGTCTCTCATTATATCCAACAATTGTATAGAAATAATAATTAGTATTTAATAGTCTGCTTCAAAACACATTCATATACACTATTACAACATCTAACACGAACAAAAACTGTTCATTCATTCATAAAGCCGTACAAGTATTTTATTTTTATCTTTTTTGTTGCTCTTTATCTGTTCGTACAGACTTTTTAGCTTTCGTGTCAATATCTACTTGCATGTAAACTAATATTTATTTGTCAAATATTTAACTATGAAATTCACAATTTTCACAATGAATGGATATTACAAAAAAATCACACTTCAAAGTACTGTTTTTTTTCTAATGATATTTCCTAATGATAATTGATAAAATATTGCCGAAAATCCATGACATCTATCTTTGTTGTAACAATTTGACAGAGTGCTGCTCTCTACTACAAGCACATATTGAAAGTGGCGTCAGCAGCACAGTCGACTAGTTATTTAAATAAAAAAAATCGCAATAATACCAATCAGTGAATCGATTTATTTTCTTTCTTCTAGATTCGAAATATCATATTTTATTTTATTCGATAAAATCTCACGTGAGAGGTTAAAAAGGCAGAGTTCATTAACCTTGTCCGATTATTGAAAATTATTCAATCACTATCATAAAATGTCCAGATCAACATTACATTGTTCGTGTAACAGGTATAAAGTGCAATTTTTGTTTTTGATTGCTATAGATAGCTTCAAATTAATTTCTCGAGATTAACAATGATTTTAAATAATTTTACTAATAGTTCAAATCCTGGTGCTTGTTAGTGTGATACTTCCTTCATTTTTTTGTTTGCAATCTTCAATCGATAAACAATTTATTTTGCTTTTGAAATTAACTTGAGGTGTTTTTGAAGTTAGATAAATATCTTGACGGTGCTTCAGATTAATTGCATCTCTTGATTCTCACACAAGGATATACCCTGATAATATGCATAGTTTTCGATTGTTTTTGGTTAGCGGCGGGGGGGGG